>JANLJB010030196.1:455-21368 GCA_026212285.1 Bursera cuneata | reverse complement strand
AATCATTTGCTAATAAAAAGGAAATAATGATATGACAAAATCTATTAATACAAATTTCAAATTATTTACTTTATAATTTTATTTTTTTGGTTTGTAAATAACTCAATTAAATTCTTTAATAAGGGTGTCTATAATAACATTTTTAAAATAAAAATAAAAAAACTAATTTGAACCTTCCTTTTGCACTATTGTGGATACGAAATAAATGGAAAAAATTGGATTCAATTACGAAATAAATGGAAAAAATTGGATTCAGTTGTTAACTGCTCCTATAAATATGATTGACTACGATTTTAAACCATAACACATACTTTCATAAAACTATATTACTCTCTCGATCTAAATCGAATAGTTTTTATATGAAGAAATTCTATTTAATAGGGTAGGAGAAGTGGCATTCTTAAAAAAATAGAAAAATCAGAAATAAGTTAAGATGATATGAATTAATCTCTTCTTCTTTTGCTAAAGATCTTACCATTTTCAAGTTCTATTAATGTTGTTCATTCCGATTCATAATAGAGTACCCAAAATAAGTCATTTTCCATGAATTTGTTAAAGACAAGCCTAATGGATTCATAAGTTTAATGTTGATTCAGGATTTCAAATCAAATATTTAAAAAAAAAACATTAAAAAGTTGTTTTTGTCAAAAATACTTCCAAACACGTCTCTATTCCATCAATCATAATTTTCTTTTTATAATAAAGTAGATTTTTGTTAATTGAATAGTATAGTGTAAAAAGAATCATTTAAAGACAACAAAACACGGCAATTATAACAGGTAATGCAATCTTCTTTCTTTATCAAACAACGGATATATATTGAAACCAATACACTAATCCTCAAAATTTTTTCCCTTTGCTTCGATGGGATTGTTTTTCTTGTTTGTTGGCATCATCACAATAGTGGAGGCCACCCACATTCGATTGCTTTTTGGTATCATTGGAAATTTAATTGCTTTCATATATGCTTGAATATATCCAAAAGTCTCTCTAAGGTCCACGGTCAAATTATGTAATTTTAATTTTTTTTGGTGTCACTTTATTTAATTTATTATCTATTAAAATCATTATTTATGGATCATAATAAATTTCCATCATTTCACCTTGATTTATTTTTGTTCCCCTATGCCCTACGCGGTTACACTTGAAGTATAGAAATTTTTACAATTTTGGTTTTGCGTAATAATGTTAAGTAGTCTGATGTAAAATTCAGCAATTAACTAACATGTGTTGAAAAACTTCTTAAGAACATGGGACATAAATCTCATAAGATTGATCGAAGTACGCGTAAGCTCATCAAAACACCCACATTTAAAAAAAAAAAAAAAAAAGCTAAACATTAACATTATTTTTCACTTTTCGTCCTTCAAGTAATATTGTGTTTATATAATAATATTAGTAGGCTAGCAAAGAAATATTGTTGTGATACCATCACTTGTGTAATCAGATTTACATTTACTTGTGCTCAATTCAACGAGAGAATTGCATAAGCACTTATGTGAGATTGATAAGTACATTGTAATTCTCGTTGTTGAGATAGTAATATAAACAAATTCAATTTAGATAATTGTTTAGAATAGTAAATGATAATAGCATTAAGGTATTTTCGAAATAGAAGAAACAACCGAAATAGATGAGTTGTTTTGATATTCAGTAAGTTCAATTATTATTATTTTTAATTGTCTAGCGAATTTAGATTAAAAAAAAAATGAAGTTGTTTTTTATGGGCCGCGCTCATTAGCCCGCAATGAATGAATGGACCATCCAAACCCAAATGAATAAGGTTTCATGTTTGGAAGAGCCCAACTTCCGTACTTGGACTTGTGTCAGCCCATCAGTAACTTGGACCAATCCAATTCCTCAAACGCAACGTACTCGTTTTTCTGCAGAGGGAGTGTGCCTTTTACGCGCCTGGCAAAATCAGGCACCGCAACTGAGATGCGAATTTGTCCGAATAAGCACCTTATAGACAAAATCTTTGATCTTATCCTCTTCTCAATATATTGTTAAAAGTCTAATACCCTTGTCCCCTGACCCCTTCACGTGCTGATGATCTGCTCGCCCTATTAAAAAAAAAATATATAATTTATTTTTTATAACAAAAATGATTTTATATATTTTTTCTTTTTTATATTTTGCAAAAATATTGACATGAATTGGTAACCATTTACAATACAACATATTAATATTAACGAAAATTAATAATGAACAGAACAAGTGTTTACCATTTGGAAGTAAATTAAAGGGACTTTAAACATCATCAACCTGTTTAATTTGGTATTTAATTTAGAGTTATCTAGAAACCAATTTATTTAAAATATTTAAAAATTAAATATTATTTTGATTTGTCTATTTTAAAATGTGGTAAATAAACAACTCACATTAAATGTTTTAACATGTAATCAACGTGGCAAAATAATTGTATTGTAGCTTCTAGCATATGAATCTAATACAAATAATTAAGCCTTAGTAAAATATGTGTATTCTTATTATTATAATTATTATTATGTATTATAAATTATATTGAATTAATTATTTTATAATGTTTTATGATTTTTGTGATAAAAAATAAGATAGTTTTAACGTGTGTTTTAAGGGCATATGTTAAAATCTATAAATATGTCTATTCTCGTTATTATAATCATTAACTTGTCATAAGAATTATATTAAATTATTTATTTTTTGTAATAAAAAAATATATTTTTAAAAGTAAAATAATGATTGTAATTATGAGAATATATTATTTCTTATATCTTAATATGCACCTTTAATGCACACCTTAATATTACCCTAAAAATATATTTTTCAAAGTAAAATAATTAATGTAATGATGAGAATATACTATTTTAAATGTCTTAAGATTATCCATATTTAAGGGTAAATTTTGGAAAACAAGCCAAATTAAAAGGTATTTTGAAAAATGATTATGTATAAAAAATTTAGATACTATAATCACAATTTGATATCAACTATTTTTTTAGTTGTTGTTCTTCAATACTAAATAACTTTTGAAGTTTCAATATATCGAGCTTTAAAAACCAACAACTAAAAAAATAATCAATATTAATTTTGTTTATGATATTCAAATTTTTTGAAAATTATAATAATTTTAAAATATTTAATAATTTGGATCATTTTTTATTGACCTCAATAATTAAATAGGTAAATTTAACCAAAATTTTATTACTTTTTAAGATTTATCATTTGAATAATAGCCCCCAACTGAATCTTATTCAGTCAATAGATAAGCTTAGATATAACTGGGTAGAATTATTATTATTTTTAAATAATAAAGCAATTAATTATATGTAAATCCCAGTAAAGGCCCCAAGCTAAAAATATCAAGTGTGTGACCGTCTAGCGTCTTCCGCTATTTCTTCAGACGCTCAGCCGCACAAAATCACCCGACTCGCTCTATCATGAAGCCACGTGTCCATCCAAATCTTCTGGTCAACCATAAAAACCGTTCCCGATCTCTCCCTTAACCACCAAATAACTGAAAAAAAAAAGAAAAATCCTCAAATCCAAATGATCCCGACGAACTGCAAGAAGCGCTACCGCGTCCCTCACCACGCTCCGACAACACGGCAGTCTACCACCGACACCACTGCCCGCTCGGAGCTGCCCCAAAGGCTCCGTCGTTCCGCCTCCGCCTCATCCTTTAACGACAACTCCACCGCCGACGTCATCCTCCGCTTATATTTGGACCCTTCCTCCCCCTTCGACCCCGAATCCTCCGCCGAAGATGAAGTCCAGATCTACCTCCACTCCGACGTCCTCCGCCACTCCAAATACTTCGCCGCTCAGCTGTCCGATCGCTGGCAAAAGCCTATAGCTAATAATGCCATTGACGGCGATAATGGCAAGAAATTCATCCTTCTCAATTTCGCCGTGTCGAGTGATAAATCAGGCTCAATATCCGATCACGTGAAGGTCATTCGGCTTATGTATACAGACGATTTCTCCTCCGTTATCAATTCAGTGACCACTGCCCTTGATTTGCTCCCCGTCGCGTTAGAATTTCTCTTCGAAGATTGCATCAAGGCGTGCGTTAAGTTCGTCGAAGCGGTTCCGTGGACTGAGGAGGAGGAGAAGAGAGTGATCGAAATCATTCCGTTATTACGAGAGGAAGAATCGAGAGACCTTCTATTGAGGGTTTCGTCACGCGAGGATTCGTGCGAAGAGATGCTTCACGGGCTGATTCTAAAGGCGATTCATAACCATCCGCACATGGCGTTCGTGAAGGCATTTGTGGCGAAGCTTCTGAGGGAGTTCGCGTCGCGGGAGTCGGCGAGGAGGGTGCTGGAAAGGGCGTTCGCGGAGAGTTTGAAGATCGTGAAAAAGAGTTTGGAGGAGTATTCGAGTCCCGATTTCAGAGGGGATCATAACGAGACGGAGGCGATACAGAGGCTGAATTTGCATACTGCATTGACGAACGGGAGGCATTTGGTTTGGTTGGTGGAGAGAATGATCGAGTTGAGAGTAGCTGATACTGCGGTGAAAGAATGGAGCGAGCAGGCGGCGTTTACTGCTGATTTGCAGCGCGCGTTTCGCGATGATGCGTGGAGGAACATCGTGCCTGGCCTGCCTTCTGTTGTGATGAAGTGTACCTGCAAGCTTGCTAATGGGGTAGCTGCCGGTACCATATTGGCTGCTAGACAGGTATCCTTTTTTTAAATTTTAAATGGTTATTGAATTATTTTGAAGAATGTGTAATATCTATGTAGACAGCTAAATTTCATTATAAAAATTATTTGTTATTACTTAACTTTATTTTTCATAAATTTTTAATGATTGAATACCGACTTCGAGTGAGTGGTATATTATAAGACTCCCATTTTATATATATAAAGAGGAACTTTATCAAGGGTTGGTTATGATATAACAGATTTAACTTGTGCATATTGATCCTGAATTGTTTTTGCCAACTTTAAGTAGTCTGTTCCAATGTGAGGATTTGAGTTTGCTGGTTGTTGTTGAAATGCTACTGTAGATACTAGTAGTTGAATTCTCAGAATGAGAATTTGTGCTCTTATACATATACTTCAATGAATATTGATGGTTAGGATTGATTAACATTTTTTTCTCATTATGGAGCTCCTTTCTGTTGATAGTTGTTTGAAACTTGGGATTATTAAACACTAGTTTGAGTTATAATAAAACACAGCAGAACTGGGTAGTTGGGAACTTATGTCCTTTCCTTTTGCATTTGGAACTTGAAAGGGCGTTGCCCAACTCATGTTTTATTAGCAAATTCTCATCTCTTTTATGGTTAATGTCTCATTCTAAAGCATCTTGTGTAACTATTTTCTCGAATACTGTGTATAACTTCATTTTAACTTGGAAGAAATGGGGTGTGTTCTTGTTTAATTTCATATCCTATGGCTCAAGTAAACTAAGAAACTTTTTCTTTTACGTGATATTCTAGGTTAGGATGAAGCTTGTGAAAGATTGGCTTCCTGTGCTGATTATTTGCAAAGGCAATGTCTCACCTTTCCTGTCCAGTCAGAAACCACCCTACCTGGAGCTTGAAGAGACATTCCTCAGAATCATCTCCACACTTCCCATGTCAGATGCACAAGAGTTGTTGCAACAGTGCCTCAGTTTCTCCACCAAAAATGTTGAAGACTGTCCTCACTTGGTTACAGCATTCAACACCTGGTTCCGCCGTGCTACTCGACCCTTACTAGCAGAAGATCATAGTTAGAACGCAATACCTTGTTTTAGTGGTCTAGACTAATAACTCAAATAGTGTGCATAAAGTTATACTTAGAGAATGTGTCCTGTACATATGAATATTTGGGTCTTTCCACCCTTGGACCAGAAGCAAACCTAGATGTTTGTGATGTTGTTCCTTGTAAATTTGTTTATATTCCACACTATTTCAACCAAATTGAAGGCATTATTATCTGGAAGTGTAATGGTGCATTGGTGCTTTCACTTTTGCTAAATGCTGCGTGATTTTTTGGATTAGAATTGTTAAGAGGTTATTGTCGCGTGTCTGGGCTTCCTCGGTGCCATCGTCGTGGTGCAACTTTCGGTCGACTTTGTACTAGAAACATCCTGAACACGTGGCATGTTTCTCAATAATGCAAAGACTTATTAGTGCTTTTGACTGTAAACTTTTACACATCTTTACTTCATACGACGAACATCTGTCTATTTCATGGCTGCTTAAAGGTGAAAGATTTCTTCCCACATCTGTTTTGTCAACTTTGCCATGAAGGGAGACCATGCCCAAAAGTTGTCTTGTACAACTTCGCCACCGAACTTCCTAATTGCCTTGTATGATAAGTCCCACCAGTTTCTTTGTAGGAAAGCAAAACTCATGGAGATGAAATTGTACGATTTTTTATCTTCTTGATCATGTTATCTTCTTGATAATGTAGGGCCATACATTATCTCAATCAGCGGTGTAAGAAGTTAGTTATGTACGAATACATAAGAAACGCATCAAAAATAGAATGTGAACTGTTAATCCATTTTGTCCTGCCTTAACGCAAGCGGAAATATTTGGGAAATTTTCTAGACTGCTATAAGAGCAACTTTTTCCACTCACCTATTGACAACAATCACCATTATGAAAGTAACACATTTAACTTTTTGTTCTCCTTATATGGCTTGAAGAAAGGTGGGGTGACAGCATATTCAGACATCCCCATCTCCCCCTTGCTGCGAGGGGAGTGGGCTCTCTTGTGAATACTGGGAATGTCATGATGACCTTAAGTTAATATGAGTGAATGCGACATGATGGAAAATCTTGTCCAAAAAGGTGAAGCCAGAAAGCAGCCACCCAAGTTTTGGGCCAATAATTGAGTCATTAACTTGTCGAAAGGGTTCAAGACCTCTTTCCATTACCAAAGCTTTGATGCTACAAACAAACAAAGAAGAAGATAACTTACCTGAACAAAAGGCAAAAAAAATACCGAGCAAGCTAAATAAAGCGGGCCTTTGACTCTGTAATGAGCTTATCCACCTAAGTGCAGGTTTACAGGCAAGATTACTTGTGCACACGAAATATAATTTTATGCTTTTATAATTTATTTCAAATGAAGGCTTACTCGCTCCCACGCAAAAGACAAAACCAAGAAAAGCTGGAATTCTTGCCTTAACTCAACTCAAAAACTTGAGCTCCTAATCCACAACACCATAAGTTAGATTCTTTTGGGCCATGATGATAGTAGATCGTGTTATGGTAGCCGCCTTCTAAAGTTGCGGGTGGTGCCTTGGTAGGTCCGAACCAGCAAGCCCACTCCTAACCCAAGTCCTATACAAATGCTGAGGCCAATGCCAACACCCACCCTGACACCAGCATTGAACCATGACAGTTCCCCATCTTCACCTTCTAAATATTCACCTTCCCAATATTCTGTCCCCGAGCCAAGGTGGTTGTAGTCTTCATTTTCTGGTTTGTGATTTGAGTAATCTGGTATCTGCAAAGATATGAAGACTATGAAAACAGCATTATTCGTGCAAAATAAGAATGCAAACCGAGTAGCAACTAGCAATACATAATATTATTAAAATTGAAAGTACATTAGATTCTTGACCTATGGCAATCCCTTAAGACAAATACTTAGATTCTTGACCTATGGCAATCCCTTAAGACAAATACCAAACACATTATAAAGAACACAGGAGTCATTGATAAATATATTACATAGAGCTTACCCAGAAAGCGGAAAGTAGAAAGGAAATTCAGAAAGAAAACGTGGCATGCACCTTAAGAAAGATACCATAAAGAGACAAAGGAGCCAAACAAGTACATGTGAGTTTGGAACCAAAACTTTAATATGGAAAGGGAAGAAAAGAGAAAAGGCACCAGTCCAGTCCATGACCATGATTATCAGGAGGGCGGATGTAAATCACCCTGAACCCTCCTTACCCAAGCAGGAAAATATTGCCATAATAATAGCTAAGTTGTTATCATCTCAAATGTATGTCAATCCGCCAAGCAATAAGTATGATAACCTGAAACCAAAATTTTCTAGCACCGATAGATAATCATTTTGGGGTTAAGGTCATGAATTCTCTACATAAGAATTACTATTCCTCTTCCAAATATGGATCTTAGAAGGATAACTAAAAAAACACACACACAGAAACTATATATACATTGACACTATAAGCAAGCATATTCTTTAACCCTTCAAACAGAACTTAAAGGAGTAGTTAGGATTTTTCTGTTCTCTTAATGGCCAGAATGAGTTGGGGTTGCTTATTTACAAAAGCAGCATAGAAAAATTTTTGGTATGCACATAATTGATCACATTTGCATGCAGAAAATATAAACCTGTTACCATGCAAAAAAAATTGTAAAGATCTGCCATATGTTGACAGTTAATGCCAATAATTTCGCACAAAACAAAAATGTCAATGTTCTATCTTTTTGTAATCAAGTTCTTAGCAATCTAGGGTAACAATGGCTTTGCCGGTTGAAAATTCAATTCTTCTTGGAATAAAGAAAGTGTTTCAAGCCAATGAAGCATTTGGATTATAACAAACATAAAAGGGATTGAAACTGGATTAGGTTGATGTATTACAAAAGTGAGAGAAGAGTAAATATCCCAAGCACTAAAACTTGGGTTTGCTTTGAATCTCATAACAAACTAAAACACATACCTGTAAAGGAAGCGCAGAAGGAACGTCTTTCTGGAATTCAGTTGCCTCATATTCTGGTATAGAATCCAACATTCCCTTCCTTGTTTGCTTTTTCCGAGAACCAAGCTGTAAAGTCTTAGTTAAGATGATTGGAGTGCCTAAGAAGGATCCCGCAACATAGACCTCCATTGTGGGCAAAACAGAGTCTGAACCCGTAAATTGCTTTGCCTTCAAGAAGCCAGTGCTGTTGGTCATGTCTGTATCAAAGTTCATGCTCCATCTCTGATCATGGTTTCTTGGGTCCCCAATAAAACCATTACTATTACATAATTCCAGAACCCCAGATAGCACAAAGACATCCTTATCAAAAACCTCAAATTTAAGGCTTCCCGTCATCCTTATGCTATCGGTGCTTACAAAAGTAGCTTCTTCAGATCTCTTATCTAATCTATCTCTCCTAAGCAGTGTTGATGCCCCATCAGAATAGATGCTAGTTCTAACCCCATTTACTTCAAGAAGGGTGTTGGGATGTAATGGAATATGATTTACTGTAAGATACTCAGGTGTTGAGTCATCAATCTCACATTTGCATACTCTAACATAGAAAACTTTTAAATCAAGCCAAGCAAGTGAGCCCTTGACACAATGTTGGTAAGGAGAGTGCTTTATGACATGGCCATTACTGGTTGGCCCGTTGACATTAGATGTCTCATAAGAATTTTCCATTACCCTCAAGTGTTCAATTCTCCACAGTGAAATGCTTCCACCTTGAATGAGTTGATGACTCAGAAAAATTAACACAAGTGAGAGTCATGGGAGCATAGAAGCCCTGCAGCCATCAATAAATTGAAATCAAACCAATTCATGTAATATAATTAGAACACTGAAAACCAAGAAACAGCAGAAACCAGAAATCCAACAAATCAATAACATAAGAGAAACAGGCTGTAAATTTTTGTTGAAAGTGTAGCAAACCAGCTAGTCAACTGAAAAAGAAAAAGAAAAGAAGGATCCACTTGGAAGAAACTGAAACAAAATTCAGAGAGGCAGAACTCCTAAAGCTGAACTCTGTAAAGTCCAAAAACAGAATGATAGGAACTACATGTAAATTATTTAGGAATTGAAATCAGAAACAAATAGCAATCAATTAAGCATGGGAAGAACTAACAGGAGCAACAACTACCAAACCAGAGGAAGAAACAAGAGATAAAGTAGGGATAAGAAATGGGAAAATACTGAAGAAAAATCCAAAGTGTGAGCCCATATTCAGTCACAAATTAAAAACCAAATAACAAAAAACAAAATTCCGTATATCCAAATTAGTCACTGTAAACAAAGACAAATCAATCATAAGTGATTGGAACATTGAATTTCATACCAGCCCGAAAACAAGCAAAAAAGGCTCAAAGATGAATTTGTTTCAACTCTGAAGTTTTTGATCAGAAGCTTATTTCTATGACAGAAAAATATAAAAGAACTAATGAGCCTCACCATCACCAACAAGACAGGTGGCAATTCAGCACACATGATGCACGTCATATAAACAGACAAACTATCTTTACCTCTGTCAATTTCTATACAATAACAACAGAATACGTGTATAAATTATCCATTAACACATACGAAACACACAACTTCAATCTTCTAATACAATCAAAACTCACCACGAAAACATCTTCGACCCCAGCAATCCCTCTGCCTCCAGTTGTGTGGCCTCCACAAATCTAAACAAAATCAGAACCTTAAACCGATAGTGAGCTGTATCTCCTCCCCTAAACCAAGACCAAATTGTAGGTTTTGATTTAACAATCTTCACCACACAAAATATATAACAATATTATTACCACATCACACTTCATAAAAAAAATCTAAGAAGAACCCAGATCATCAAATGTTGGAAACAGTACTGGGTGGTTGTTAGTTTTCGTTAAAGTGGAAGTTTCTGACATAGCTTACGGTCAGATTAATAATACTTAACAAGTGGGGTCACTGTGTAGCGTAGGTGATATTTATTGGGATACTCTTTTAGATCTTATCCTAGAAAGAGAGAAGAAATGTTCACAAGCCAATGTAATGAAAAGGATGTGCAGATTTTGTACATTATATAAACTCAAATTCTCTCCGTTAATTTACATTTTCTAGAAGAAAAAGTTGTCTAGACGAAGATCAATGGATCTACTGTAGCTTTTTTCTTTTTTTGGTTTGATTATATTGTAACTTTCTTCTTCAAGGGTCCTATTAATTGTCGTTACTTAGGTGGTCTATTTGTAATTAAATAAGAAGATACTTTCTTTTATAAACATTATAATTTTTTTTAGGGATGATTTTTTTTCATCAACTTCATAGAATTTTATATTTTTCATCTCATTTTCCATTTCTTTATAAACATTGATTCAATTAAATGAAACTTTTTAAAGTATGTATTTAAAAAATAGGTGTTAAAATTACTTTATTGGATATGTTTATTTATTTTTATTTACAAACAAACATTGCTTTTAATATTCGACCGAAAAAATGCATAATTATCATGAACATATTTGATTTTTCAATATCATAATTTGATTTATTTAAGCTATAACTATCATTTTATATATTTAATTAGAGAAATGCCCATGATTCTTTATGGTATCGTTTTCTCACATAGGACATTTCCGCGCACTTCACGTGAAAAGCACATGCAGATAAAAGTTCAACGGACCCTCCTCCTTGACACGTCTTACCATCAATGCAAAAACTAGATGCCTTTATGATTTTTTTGAATAATATTAAAAATTAAGATATAATCCAAAATTTATTACTTATAATATAAATAGTATTTATTTTTAACTTTTTTTTTTCAGATTTTTTAAATATGTTTAATCGAGTTTCATTAAACGTAGTGAGAACAAGCCACGTTTTGTTATTGGCTGCGCTCGGGGCTGGACACACAGAATCAAGAGAGAAACATCCTTTTTTAAAAAAAAAAAAAAAATGGAATCAACATCTAGAAGTTTTCACTTTTAGTTGCATTTTTCAGCCTGTTTGCTACAGACTTAGCATCTTCAAACAGATGCAATGTCAAAGATTGTGACCAATGATTGTTGCAGGGAAAATATAAACAAAAGAAACCTACAGTGTGTTAATGAATTGTCAACTGTGGCAAGGATTATAACTGTTTTCACTAGCAGCATTTGCTCATTCTTAGAGGCTCCTAGAAGTTCAAGTCGGGGAAACCCAGAAGAAAAAATGCTACTTTTAAGCGTGAAGGGTTGGTTGCCTTTTACTCGAACTATCCACTCATACAGAATGAACAGAATGCTTAGACTATGGAGAGAACTTAGAGAAAGTTTATGATTTCCCCAACTTGGAAGCTGATGTTCACTAGAAGTCACTTCACTAACTAATGTAATATGAAACTTGAATCCCCAGAGCAAGCTTAATCCAATGCCAGTTAAAGGTGACATCTAAGAATGAACCAAAGAATACAAAAGTTCGGGAAATTTGAAGGAATCAGGCTTAATGCCACTTCAAAAAAGAGAATACATATTTTTCTCTATTTTCTTTTTTAATTTGGCCAGCAATAATATTCCAATGTTTCTAAAATTTATATTTCCTTTGTGTGTTTGTCACCATATTTTCAAATGCATAAACCTGAAATTCTTGGAAGATGAAAATGGGAAAAAAATATAACCGGTTCCACTAGAACTGAGTGTGAAAGGTAGGACCAGGATACAATAATTATTACTTAAAAAAAAAAAAAAGTGAATGGCTTTCTAACTTACAGAAACAAAGGATGCAGTAGCATATGATCTAAGCACCACTACTATGAGTTATGAAGCATTGTCCATAAGTGGAAAGGCAATGGAAAAGCAGTGAAGAAGCCAAGAAAGGTAGTAGCAAAACCACTCAAATTCAAGCCAATTAGGTAGTAAAGAGTGAAGCCTTTAGTCTGTCACCGAGGAACTGCAAAGTCTAGGAAATGGTATGGAAGATAATCAGTAGACAGGAAGACATTCTTGACCAAAAAGGAATAAGTTTTTGTTGAGAAGGCAAAAGCTAACAAGTTGACAGAAAAAGCCACATCACTGAATGAAAATTTAATCAGTAATAATATATGGGGAAAATAAGAACATACAGTACTAGGTTAGAATCCTGACTTTATCTAAGACCATTGGTAACTTCAGTGAGTGATAAGAACCTAGATTAAGGATGTCGATTCACAAGATCACTATTACTTCTGCATGTAAGGAAACCTCACTATATGCCAGTCCTCACAGCTTGAACATAGTCTACTGACACAATGTATCCTAACCCTGAAAATGCCTTATCACTGCACAAGGTGAAGCTTCAATATCACTACATAAGCATTTTAATGTAGGTTTCTCATCTCATAAAATTCTATCCAGGAATGTCTGTTGAAAGCGAAGGAAAACAGTGAAGAAATTGCAAGTGTGTGCAAGAAAACAACCAAGCAGACATGAAAGGATTTCATTTAATGATTTATGATTCTAGAACATCTTAGAGAAACATATCCAAAAAGATTCTACCCAAGTTCCGACAACATTTCAGCAGCACACTCAATGACCCTCCATGTTTCAATTTTGTTTCCATAGTCTTAGATCAAATACTGAAACCAGGTCAATTGGTCACCGAGCAACAAAAAGATTAGGATTTCCTAAAGAGGGAGTGTACAAGGATAGATCACCATGTTCCAGTGCGAAGTTGATCCCTTAATCAAGTTTCTAAATATTAGAATCCAAGTGCATAAGAACCCTAAATCCTCACCACATTCATGGGGAAACAAAGAGTTTAAAGACTTTCAAAACCATTAAATAATGATCCATCAACAACACTATTTAATGCAACTGCAATCTTTGCAGCATAAGATTTAAAAGAAAATGTGACAGATAAGACAAAAAAAGGTTTTATTAACTTGGTTACAAAAGTTTGCATAACCTGCGCAATACAAAGATAAAAAATGCGAGACAACAAGCATTTGTTTTTTGTTTCACAAACAGACACTCAAAAGCATTTATAGTCCAATATAGATCCAGCAAGCGTTGTCACAACGGTATTGCAAGTCCTATTCAACAAAGTACAAGAACAAAGTCAGATGAAACACTTCATATGAGATAACAAATAACAATCAACCTATAGAAAGAGGGAAAAAAAAAAGACCAAAAGAAGAATCTTTAGCACTGATTCATTACAAAGCCACAGATGAATCAAGAAAAGCCAATACAATTATACAAATCTAAATAAACTAAATGCTTTCTGAGAGCAGACTAATCCATAACAATCTTATTCCAGCACATGACGACATATTACAATCCAGAAAAGTCGAAATTTTTTATAAAACAATTCCAAATAAACGAAATGTAAAAAGGAAAAGATATAATTTTTACCCTGAGAAAGCCAGCTCCAGCAGGTTGAATCAACAGCAATGCTTGACTTGAGCCGAGCAGAAGCAATGGCACTGTGTAGTGGCATCAATGACTCAACACTCCCCAATACAGAAACAACCCTTTAATAAGAAAAGAAGAAGAATCAATTTGACCCAACAAGTTAAAATAAATTAAAAATAGAAACCATAAGTATATTGAAAAATAAGAAGCTACAAACCTTGAAGCGCGAGGGAGGGAGGTGGTGGGCGAAGAGAAAGAGGATAGGATGGATTTTGCGTTTTGGGATTTCAGGGATGTCGTTTTGGGGCGAGCAGCAAGAGACCTTGAACCTGCTGTAATGGCTGATCTACAGAACGAAGCCATTTCTAAATTCACTAGAGTGAGAGAACAGAGTGCTTAAACCCTACACCTACAGTTAAGGGTATGAGAAATTTTATTGTCAATAAACGATGTCGTTTATAGATTTTGGGGGGATTTGAATGGTTTGAATACTATGGGGGCTTAAGTGAATTACTGTAAAAAATCAGAGAGAAAACCTTAAACGCTCCGTATCGGGTATCTACTCCCGAAATGAGCCGACTGCATTATCATCAAATGAAATGAAACCATTTCAACATTCTCTAAAATCACCCGTGTATCAAGCGGTTCCAGTCACTTGTTCCTCTGCAGCTTTCCTCAAATCGCAGTGAAGAAGAACAAGGCAGAAGACCCAGTTTTCTTAAGCTTCTTCCATCACTTCACCAATGGCTTCGATCTTAGCTCGCAAGTCCCTCACCGCCCTTCGCGCTCGTCAGCTCGTAAGTACCCATCTCCCCCTTCAACAACTTTCTTTCTCGAGAATTTTTATAATTAGCTTTTGTAGAATCTTTTGGAAGTATTTGAATCAGTAAAAACGGTGGCGTTTTGCGGAAATTAGTAAAAATTCGTTGATAGAGCTTAGGCTGTTAGTTACTTAATCGACATTGATATTTGGTTAGGGTTTTTATTTGGATTTTGGGTATTGATTGATTGGGTTTTGTTTGTTAGGCCTTGTCGGGACAAGCATTGCAGGGTTCGCACTATTATGGGATGAGATTCAGTGCTCACCCTTACTCTTATCATCCCACCAAGAAAGGTTTGCCTCTTTTCATTCTCATTTTTATTTTTCATCTTTTTTTGTATTTGTTTTGTATTACTACGTAGAAATTATGGGTAGAAAATAGTTTGGAGGATTCTATTCTAATGATGGTTGAATGGTTAATAACGTAAACTCAACAAGATGGATTTTTGGCACCAATTCCCTGGGGCCACTCCTGCGAGCGAGATTTACCCAGCCGTGTGGAGGGGGGCGCTTTGCACGGGTCCCATGAACTTAAATGATGGTTATTAGGGAAAAAAAAAAAGAAAAAGAAAAAAGAAAAGTCTTATATTGAATTGGTGAATTTGATTTGCCATGTCACTAGCCACTTCTTTTATGGGATTTTCGTAGTTGTTGATCTATATAAACCATGTTCATGAGCTAGTGCATAATTATGTTCAAGTAAAAACATTTGGTCTAGCAAGTTGTGTTACTAATGTTTAGAAAGAAAATGGTCTTAGCTTTCTATGTAACAGCCTGTCACTGGGTTAAATTGGACTTTATTTGTTGTTAGACTGCGTAAGCTGTCCTGTTGGTGAATTTAGAATTTTTATCATTTATTTATTATTGACTCCTAACTGCAGATGATGAAGAAAGAGAGCAACTTGCTAGAGAGATCTCAAAAGATTGGAGTTCTGGTAAATTTTTTATCTGGAACAGTTGTGTTCTCAGTTAGGTTTTACATTATTTTCTAACACATGCAAGGATTTTGTTGGATTATTGCAGTTTTTGAGAGAAGCATAAACACATTATTTCTTACTGAAATGGTTCGGGGTCTGATGCTGACACTGAAATACTTCTTTGAGAAAAAAGTTACTGTGAGTGTCTCCTGATCCCAATGTCTTATTTAGGTTGTGTTGAGCTATGATTTCAAGCCTTTATTATTTTTGTTATGCAGATAAATTATCCATTTGAGAAGGGCCCTCTAAGCCCTCGCTTTCGTGGTGAGCATGCCCTGCGACGATATCCAACTGGAGAGGAACGATGCATTGCTTGTAAACTCTGTGAAGCTGTAAGTTTTAAATCAATTTATTTTGGGAAGCTAAGATTACTACAAAAGTAGAATTGAAGAATGGACTCATTTTCTTGTTAATAACCAAGGAAATAAAATTTCATTGTTTTCACTTTCCATGACATGTCAGGCTCCAGTTTTACTATATGCATAACACTAGTTAGGCAATGGGCAGTTGTTTGTTATCTGGCCTAGAGTCTGTTATTGCTATTCGAGTCTGTGCTTAACTGAATTTTAGGCTAGTTTCCTGTCTTTGCTTTATCACAGCTGCAAAGCGTAATATATGATTTGATTTGTATATAAGATGTTATCTAGATGCTGGTTTGTGCCCAGGTAAATAAACGTGAGAATTCTGGGCACTGATTATCTATAATCAAAATCATCTGGTAATGGAATATTTTTTGCTCCACATTGGTATTGAGAAGCTTATTTTAGTATGTCAATGAAATTGATTAAAAATAAAAACATTGCAGCATGCTGTATCTGCAGTTGACTAAATGATTTGACCTAGTAAACTATGTTGGGATCCCATATAAAGTGAAATTCCTTTGATAGGCCTATGTGTATGCCCGTAGTTCCATATGTCTTAGATTTACGGCTTAATTTTTATTTATCTTCATGTGCCTCCATATACTTTTGATATTTGTTGGTGCCCAGATGTTCTTAAGATGAATGAACTATAAGAACAATTGGGATCATAGATATTTACTGTTTTTCACTTTTTTTGTACTCATATTCTTGCATTTGTAGGTGTATGTATTTCAAAATTTTGCAATTTTTTTGTTAATTTTTCATGGTGGCTAAAAAAGTTTTAGTAACTGCTGCATCCTATCTTGAGTTTTCTGTCTGTTTGTTCTCTCAGCTATAGGCGGAATCAGTGCCATTTAACTAATATTTAATATGTAAATGTTTTATAATGTATGCTTCTGTGTCATTTAGTCTGTTCCTTGGCCCTCTTAAGATGCATTTCTTATTTGCATTTATCCCTTGTAAAATCTTGATAGACTGCCATCATTTGTCATTCAATAATGATACTCATCCCAAATAATGTGTATTTAATTAATAATTACTGTGTGGATGGCTGATAATGTAATGAATGATGTATTAATTTTTAAATTCATGTCATGACATTTGAGATGTGTGATTTTGGGATATGAGAAGTATATCATCACTCTTTGACATTTGATATCAAATAGCTAGTCATTTGTAGCTATTACCGTATGACACCATGGTTGTTTATCAGATATGTCCAGCTCAAGCAATCACAATAGAGGCGGAGGAAAGAGAAGATGGAAGTCGTAGGACAACTAGGTGACAGTTTCTCCTTTTCTCCACTCACTTCCTCCACCACCCCCACCACCCCCCACCCCCCCAGTAGGTGACAACTAGGTGACAGTTTCTTCTTCTTGATTATATATGTCTCTCATCCTTCTTAACTTTGCAGGTATGATATTGACATGACCAAGTGCATCTACTGTGGATTCTGCCAAGAGGCATGTCCTGTTGATGCTATTGTTGAAGGACCTAACTTTGAATTTGCGACCGAGACCCATGAGGTTAAGATCCTTTTCCTATATTAAATCATAAAGCAGCTAGATTCAACCATATATATTAGTGTTAATGTTTGATCTTGCTACAGGAGCTTCTGTATGACAAAGAGAAGCTGCTTGAGAACGGGGATCGATGGGAGACTGAGATTGCAGAAAACCTGAGATCTGAAAGTCTTTACCGCTGATGCTCCACTCATTTTATGTCTAGTTGACACTCGGAATCTTATCAAGTTTTTGAGTTTGTGGTAAATAAAAGGATCTGTAGATGAGTTTTTGCAGATTCTTGTATCGCATATTCTGTTATTGTGTAGCATTCTCTCTTGAAATTTACTTGGGTTGCTACATCTCTAGTAATGGAACATAATTTCTGTTGTAAAAATTTGACCAATTGGAAATTGGGAATATTTTCCTTTTTAAATGGCAAATGTTAATCACTTTCAAACTTTATTCTATGAACACCATTTTTTGATCTATGATGAGCCATGTGTTGTGTTACCCTTCAAATTGAAGGTGCTAAAGTTGGTGATGCATATGGAGCTTTTTGATCAATGATAATCTGTTAATACAAAAAAGGAAAGATGTTGAATTTCAAAAAATGAAAATAAATTTGGAGAAATAACACGGTATAACCAAGTTTACAGCGCTCAAACAGAAGAGTGATAAAATATATTTTATTTTTATTTTTATTGTTATAAATATTATTTAATCATTCTGAATTAAAAAATTTTTAAAAATATTTAGTTTTCTTATCTAAGTAAAAAAGTCTAAGTAGTTCTCCTTTCAGAATTATTTCTATAAAAATTATATTTATTATTTATAATTTATATATTTGTTTAATCAAATATTACAAAAATAAAAAATTGGAAAAATCTTTATAAAAACCCAACGAATTATTTTATCTTCATTGAGGTTGTTTATTTTAATAAAACTTATATTCCTTAAATAAAATTAAATATTTCATTATTATAAAAATCTCGTAACTTTATATTTTAAATAATACATAATATAATTATGAATTTATAGTGATATTTTATTTTCGAATGCACGGCAGTCGGTTATAAAACAAAAAAATAATAATTCTTTTATATTTTCCAATAAGTCCCTCAAGTTGACTATTTTACAGTTAACCCATCACATTCCAAACAAACGAGGAACCCAAAACAAGAGCCCAGCCCTTTTCTGTACCCTTCGACTAAGCTCCAACTGGTGTCAGGAGTCGGACATTATCCTAGTGCGTAGGTTAACCATATAAGCTGGGAAAGCTGTCAACTGAGACGCACAGACACAGAAAGACCAGCAACTCAACTTGCATCCACCCATAGCTATGGCTGAGGCGGCGATTTTAGGTTACTTAGAAAAAAACGAACAAATCTCAGATTCGGGCAAGTTCGCCGCCGAGCACGGACTCGATCACAATGAGGTCGTCAACGTCGTCAAGAGCCTCCACGGCTTCCGTTACGTGGACGCTCAGGTACTCCACAATTTCCATTAGCAAAAAACCGATTAGCTATGGCCATGCTTTATTTTTTTTCTTTTGATATTGTTTAATTTTAGTATAATTTGGTTAGTTTTTGTCTTGGTTTATTCATGAATGTTGAAGAATAAATTCTGGATTGATTTGTGTGATTTGAAACTAATTGTACAGGACATTAAGAGGGAGACTTGGGTGCTTACTGATGAGGGGAAGAAGTATGCAGCTGAAGGTTCACCAGAAGTTCAACTATTCCTGGCATTGCCACCGGAGGGTAGTATTTCAAAAGATGAATTGCAGGTGATATTCTTGACTTTCACTGGAATCTATTAATGAAAGAGTTTCTAGTATTTTTTTTTCAATTTTGTTTCTGAAAAAAGGAAATAAGAAATTTGATTGGTCAAGATTCATGGAGGCATCTGGTAGGGCTTTTGAACATTTCTGAGCTGAAGAATGAGGCAAAAAAAAAAAAAAAAAAAAAAATCGGCGGGTGAAATATTTNCCAAAAAAAAAAAAAAAAAAAAAAAATCGGCGGGTGAAATATTTGAAAATGAGTTAATTAGTGAAAAGAAGTATGTTGAGAATATTTTGTTGAGAATATTTTTGAAAACACCAAAATGGTGTTTAACTATTGTTAACAAAATTTGGAATTCAAGACAGGCCCAAACTCATTTTCCGTCTATCTTGTATTCTCAAGCTTAGGAATTAGGGTATATGAGGATTTTAAATGATGTTTTTCCTAATGTTTTCTACTTTTAATTTCTTTTCGTTTGTGGAATGAAATGTGTGTTCATGGAGTATTTTTTTTAACAATGTAGTCGTGAGTTTGCTCTTATATTTATTGTTGAAATTTTGTGTTGTTGCAGAAAAAACTTGATCCTTCAGTTTTCAAAATAGGTTGCTCACAGGCTGGAAAGAACAAGTGGGTGGAGATGGGAAAGCAAGTTTCGAGGAAGGTAATACACTTTTTTAAGTTATTTTTATTTTTTGCATTTGAGATTTGAGTGGAGTACACCAGGGGAAGTTGTTTAGTGAGTTAGGTATTTTGAATGATTATTTGAATGTCATATTGTTTGCCTAGGCTTGTTCTAAAGTGATTAATTATAAGCATAACTGTGCATAGCTGTGAGACGTGTTGATTGATTATAATTTTTAATTTTATTTCCTTGCTTATGTTTATTTCTTACGATAAACGTTCTTCTTTAGGTTTTAGTCCAATAGTCCACTTCTTCTTTTGGGTTGCTTTTTCTTTTTATATCATTTTTTTTTTGTGCTTCATATTTCTATGTTTTTATCTTTTTTTTTTTTTTTAATTTGGAATTCTATAGTATAATCATATTGAAACATTCTATTTGCTTCTTTTTCAAACTCTTTCACTTTTTAAATGGTTTCTTTGCCAATCCCACAAAGTAGCTGCTTTCCTAACGTTCACAGAATCTAATCACTGATTTAGTTGTGCTTGTATATTTTGCGTATTACACCAATGTAATTGTGATTGTTCTCAACTTATTTTCTGTAGGTTCAACATGTGGAAGACAAAGTGAAAGATTTGCTTCTGCGTGTACAAGATGGACATGTGCGTAATTATCATATCTAGTTTACCTGTCGTTGTATTACATTAATTGCTCCTCAAATGACGGACAATTCTGATTTTTCCATCTCTAAGTTTCAATTCTGAATTTTTATCTATTGAGTTATATGAAGACAGAAAGTAGTTGTGTAATAAATACAGTAGTTGAAAGTAGTTGAGAGTAATTAGAAGTAGTTGAAAGTAGTTG
>JANLJB010030195.1:0-21366 GCA_026212285.1 Bursera cuneata | reverse complement strand
AAATATAAATCCTCTAAGAGATAAGGTTAATGAGAGTATACGAGAGAGACGTGGAGACATCTTTAGCTTACTCATTTGCATCTAATTTGTTCTAAACTTTAAACAAAATAGACTAGTTGATAATATTCTACGTGTTAGAATAACATATTTGTTTCTGAAATAATTTGCTTTATAACTTTGGAATTTGTTTTCTTCAGAATCCAGGCCGACATCCAACATATTTGTTTCTGAAATAATTTGCTTTATAACTTTGGAATTTGTTTTCTTCAGAATCCAGGCCGACATCCATGTAGTTATCAGTTGTACATGTGAAAGGGAATGCCTCTGTCCGCCTTTCTGCCTCTCCAACCATGTGTATAATATACGTAGAGGATGCTTGTCTGCCACTGTTTAGTAGTTTTATTTGAATCATATAAAGAATTAAAATTTTCAGTTAGATGATCAACACTAAGAACAATGGGAAATTGGAACAAATGTCCAAAATTAAGAATAGATTTGCAAAAATAGCCATTCACCTAATCTGAAGTCTGTTGATGGTTACTTACAATTGACAATGCCGATATATATTGGATGACAATGACTAATATCAAATTAAGAAAAAAAAAATCCTACCATTAAATAAATTTAAAATGGGTCAACTATTTGAACACTTAAAACTCCTCTCCTCACTCTTTTTTGCAATACACCATTCTAAAAATGAAAACTAAACTTTTAATTTACACACCCCTGTAAAATTAAAAAAAATAAGTCTATAAGAAACTAAAGCTTCTCAAACTTGAGTTATTATTCTATTTTTACTTGATTAAGCTAAGGTTGAATTTCAAGGTTCTTAAACATTTTTTAGATTATGTGTTTAGATCGTTAGCTGATTTTTTTTATTGTTTATTTTCTTTTTTCAGATTATTTTTTTTATCAACAAAAAATGATTAGTTCTCAGTTGATAGAAGTTTTTAATTAAAGAGAGAAATTAAATTCAATTTCATAATTTTTTTAATCTAATAAATAATGATTGATTATCAAACTTGAAGTTCAAATGTTTGTTGTAATTTGATTTAAATTGAAGACGTTTTTAAAAAATATCTGCAGATGAAAGAAATTGAGCTTTCATGATAAAAGAGAAGGATCTTTTAAAGTAATATAAAAACAATTTAGTATTATAAAGTTTATTATTTAAAAAAAAAAAAAGTATATTGAGGCCGGAATTTTGAAGTTCAAATAGCCTCATCCTTAAAATTTTATTAAACTTCCATATGTTCTAATCATACCAACCTAGTTGCAAAAATTCGAATTTTGATTCCATTCGCCAAAGCTCTATCCATGTTCAGGTCTAATTTTGGAACAGGATAACATTGTATACTAGAAATTCATTGTAATCGGATATCTATATATTCAGTAGTATAAGCTAAAAATTATTTCTCAACAGAATTTTCATTCTTCTCAATTAAATAATCTTTTAATTCTTTCCCTGTCTAAAAGAAATTTAATAGATAAAAAAATTTTAGTGATGATGTTAGATTATTAATTTTTTTCTTTTTATTTATCCCGCGAATATGTGCCCCCTCATATTGCATAAGTTAAATTATAAAAGTTCGTTATAAATATAAAATATTATGTTTAATATTATATTTTCTTATATTAAATATAAGGACGAGATTATTTTTACTCGTATTAATAATTTGAACTCCCCATTTTGATTAAAATTTTATATTACTAAAATATTCTCATTTAAAATTACTAAAAAGACAATTTATTTCTTCACCCGTAATCTACTTTTTCAACTTCCTGTCACTGGTGCTGTTAAGACCCCTGGAAGTTCTGCAGATCTTGCTGATAATGCAAGTCCCACTTGCATCTCGTATTTGGCTGAGAAGCATCGGATAGGTTGAAGTTCTTACCTTCTTGGGACTTCATGACCAAGAACTACTTTCACTAAATGTGCTTCATGTAATACTCTGAACATCTAATATTAATGGGATTAATGGACTGAAAATCGCCCTGAAGTGGCTGAGGCCGGGCTGCTGACCGAAGGAAAGCGGGTAGGCAGCCGTTGATATTTTTGTTGTGTTACGTTTAGAAATCTCATTCCTTTCTCTTTTCGGTTTCAAGCAATTCAATTACCAAGAAATCAGATTTTTTTTTTCTTAAATCCAGTAATTTTTTAACTAACTTTTCTTTGTTAATTGTAGAAGTTCGGCGGCTGGCAAATGGTATTCTCATGCTTTCACCGCTGTCATAAACGTAAAAATAGTTGATGAATTTTGAAATAAACTATAATTTCTTCTTAGAATAAGTTTTTGCATTAGATTTCAAAAGTAAGTACAACAGTTTTTAAAGGTTTTTTGGGTATTAAAAATGTGTATTACGTAAATAATTAATTTTGAATTTTGATGTAATGGATATAAGAGAAATTAGGTGTTCAGAGTATTAATATGGGTGCAAATAGTCTGCCTGAAATATAAAAATAGTTGATGAATTTTGAAATACAAATATAATTTCTTCTTAGAATAAGTTTTTGTATTAGATTTCAAAAGTAGGTATAACAGTTTTTAAAATCTAATTTTTGATTAGATCAATTTATTCTTTTAATATAATAAAAAGCCAAAAACACCCCTAAATATTAAAATATTAAATTAATTGATTATTTAATAAATATAATTATAAATTATAAATAATTAAAAAAATTATTTATTTTTTCTGAGAAAGGATTTACACACGTCGACCATCGGCCACCAACAATATGACGTGTCAGACAACATCATCATTGTCAAAATGACGGGTGTTGCCGATCTCTCAACATTTATGCGGGCTGTAAAGAGAGTGGCAGCTTGTTCTACATTCTGGTAGAAGTTCAACAGCTTTGGTTGGGATATCAACCAGTTTGTTTGGAATAGACACAGACACTTGCGGAGATCAAAGGGCGTCCGTTTTTGGAGAAAGAGAATTGGCGCACCAGAAACAAACATGTCGTGGGTGTACTGGAAGGTAGCGGGAGATCACACCATGCTGGGTTTTTTTTTTTTTTTTTTTTTTTTTTAAATNTGGGTGTACTGGAAGGTAGCGGGAGATCACACCATGCTGGGTTTTTTTTTTTTTTTTTTTTTTTTTAAATCATCAATCAAGTAAATGAACTGAAATTGTCGAACTTGAAGTACATTCATGTTCCAGATGGTGTAGGAGAGTAGTCTACCATGACCTTTCATGAAAACCTCTTTTTTAAAATTATAAGTGCGTAATTGTTGTGGAAGGATCTAATTTGTTAATGTTTCAAGTCATGACATCAACTAAAACTTCCTAGGGAACTTTCATGTTTACAAGTCTTTGGTGCCGATGGTAGTCCTTAGTCCTTATACATCAGCTTATTTTGAAGGGAACCAGAATTCAAAAGATGCGGTTTGAAAATCAACTTTCGGTTCTCTATACCGACCACCTAGACTACCAATTACTAGATTCTAAAATTATGTTGTCCATATATATAACTCCAATTATTATCTTTCACCAACAGATGCTTCTAAAAGAGAATAACACCAGATGGAAAAGCTGTACCTATAATATTGCAATCGAGAATTATAGCATTTCTTTCTTGAATATGATATTGATTTGAATTCCATTTAATAACAATAGTTTTCCCATACTAAAGGAATCTCATAAGATAAGAGATAAGTGGTAAGTACATGCATGTGTGGGTGTCAGTCAAGGTTCTCCCTACTTCAAATAAAGGCAATTTCAAGAGGCGTGACCTGTGTAATGATGGTCATGTCAGTAAAGAAGAGCTTAAGAAGGCCTTCGAGGCACTGGGCGCGACTTTCCCAAAAGTATGCGCCACGCCGATCGCAACAAAGATGGATTTATCGACAACAAGGAAATGGACGATCTCGTCAACTATGCTTTTAAAAATGGATACCAAGTCAAAGGATAATTAAGTAAAAGAATCTGCCGCATATGTTAGTTAGCTACATAGCATAGGTACTTAATAAGAATAAAGGGTGTGCCGCCTTATACTTGCTAATACATATAATATATGTTTTCAGTGTGTTGTGAGCTAGGTAGCTTCTATGATGTTAAACCTGCAGGTTTATCAACTAAATTCTGAGTGTAACCTCTCTATTTATTTGTCTTGATGTTATTCATCCACTGGATTGCCTCTTAATTTATGGAATGAATCTAACTATTTCCAAGAATTCCATTGTTATTTGATCCATGATCAGATGACGCTGTATTTTGATATTAAGTCCCAAATTCAATACTGTCAACTTATTTATATTTCGAGATTTTAGAGTTGTTTATTTATGCTTTATCATAACCTTCCACCAAGTATTAGTGTGCTACAGAATAACAAATTTTAAGACTACTCAATTTAATCTACATATGTCATATGTTATTGCTAAATACCGAGGAGATGTACCCCAGAAATCTTTAGAATTTATTTTTCTTTTCCAATAACATATGCAGCCATAATAGGATGAATAATTTGTTAATGGAATACCCAATTAATTTGTCCATTTTATACTATTCCAATCATAATCATGATTTTTTTTCAACTTTTTTTTTTCAAACATAAATTTGTGCTTATCTACAAGAACTCACATATCCCACTTATGTTATACATAAAAAGATTAAGAAAAATGCTAACAATACTCTATTATAGCTTTCAAGTTTTTCTTTTTCGTTCCATTATCGTGCATTTTTTAAGTTTCTTTTTCATTATATTATCATGCACTTTCAAGTTTCTTCCTCATGCCTTATTTATTGTTTTGATATGTGTCCATAAAATTTTTATTCAATTATAATAATAGTAAATAAATTATTAAAATATCCAGTCACATTGATCACTTTTTATAAACAACAATTTCACTACTTAATTAGATATAACCAAGAAAAATTATGTTCAGTATTCTTATAAAAGTCTTTTCAATCATTCTTTATTTGGTTTTATGGTATTTGATTTTTTCAGTGGTCCTACTTTCTCATCCAAAAGAAAAAGAAATATTTTCTATCAAATGAATGTGTGATAATGAAGGCCTAAAACTCTTGAGGGATCGAAGATAAGATTTTCAAATATTAAAAATAAGAGTCGGGTTATTATAACTTAAAAATTTAACACTTTTTTATAGTCATTCATTTTTCTAATGTAATGATAGAAAGAATTGTAGAGATTGCATGGAAAAATTTACTTTTTTTAATTTCTATTTTCTATCTATGAATTGTAGTAGATCAAAACTTATTGAGAGGTGTGTAAAATTAAGTCAAAAAAATAAATTATAACAGTTTAACCCTAAAAATAATATTAAATTTTCTTACTTTTATTTTAGAGAGTAAGAATTTTTTTTTTCCTCACAAACAAAGATATTATATGTCAACTTGTTGGTTGTACATGGATGTGATATTCCTCAAATCTTATCTTAATTTTGATGGGAATCAGAATTGAAATGATTCGTTTGAAAATTAACTACCAGGTTTTCCAAAAGAAAAAGAATTAATGGATTATCGTTCGCCAGACTGGTTCAAACCCAGTATTCTTGAAATTATTGCGTATACATAGCATCAGTTCTTATCTTTCACTAACAAACTCTTCTAAAAGAGAATAACACACAACATGGAAAACTATGCTACACAATATTGCAATCGAGAATCATATTCACATCGAATTTAGTTCTCGACAATGATTTGGTTCAAATTCCATGTAATAACAACAATTCCGTGATTAAATAGTGGTCTAGTCGCGTAAAACGAAAATTTAAGAAAGTGAACACATATAAAGGAAATTTGTTTAAGGGGCCTTGGTTTGAACTTAACTGCAGCCTCTAGGTCATGCTGATATAACTTCAATCAGAACATCACAAAGAAGAGGTTGATTATATCCGATCATTTTGTACTCTAGGCACTTGAGATTTCTATACTACATACGTAGTAGAACAAAACAGCTATCCATTCATAATCATAGCTTATGTGAAATAATAGAAAAAATAAACTACGTAATGTAGTCTAAGAGCTGAGTACTGGGTTTTCTTTACTGTTGGCATAAGATATCATAAATATTCATAAAATCAACTTACTTTTGTTGAAGGTTCTACAATGTTACTCCATGTGACCACTCTTAGAACAAGCCATGCGGGGTGCGATGTCGAATGTCATAAAGGAATTAGATTGTGCTCTCTTATCATCAATTGGTTTTAAGAAGAATGACAACCCAAGGGTCCTACAAGTGGTATCAAAGCCATGGTCATGGGTTCGAACCGCGAGAGTGTCATTGTAGGGGAGGGATTGTTGGACTCTCTGCGAYCACTCTTAGAACAGTTCTTGCTGGATGCAATGTCAAATGCCATAAAAGGAATTTTTGCAATTGTGCTCTCTAATCACTCACCAATTGGTTTTAGGAGGAATGGCAACCCAAGAGTCTTACAACTTTTGTTTTTAGATAAAATTAATTTTGAGTCAGAATCTTGAGTGATTTTTAAGAAACATAACTAAGATAGCAATTCGTCAAATTTGATTTTTCATAAAATTATCAATGACTAGCGTACATGGATTGCCTTTTCTTCTGTTAATCACTTCTCTATTCCATGACACATCTATGCATCTCTTTAATTCAATTCTCAATTAATTTGCATGCTGTTTAATATTTGAATTCCTTTATGTAATTTAGAAATGATTACAGTAAAAGCATTTTTATTAATTAATCTGTTTTCATTTCAAAGGTTTCTTTTTCTAATGACTTGTTCTCCATTGTCTTTGCTTTTCCTTTAAATGACTTAGAGAAATAAGAGTTAGATGAACTACTCAAATTTTGTAGAGAGGTAATTTAAAGGAAAAGATGATTGTTAATGATGGGTGTCTAGATTAAAGGAATGAGTTTATTTAATAAAATAAGTTACTAAGAAATTTATTTTAGTAAAGGGTTATATTTGGTATTAGAGTGGATGTGTGAAGAGTAAAAATGAAACCCTCACGATGACACTCCTCCTGGCTCTGATACTATTTATAGGACTTTTTGGATTGTCATTCCTCCTAAAATCAATTGTAATAAGAAAGCACAACCCAATTCCTTGTATAGTATTCGACATCGTGCCCTATAAACCTATTTTAAGAATAGTCGCAAGGAAAACGTATTGTTGGAGCCCTGTGGGCATATTCTAAGAGTGGTCGCAGAGAATGACATTGTGAAACTTCAAAGGTCTATTGAGTAAATGAGATAGAACAAAAATTTGGGTGTAAATAACCTTACCCAGGAAATATTATGAAATTAATTAAATCAATAAAATCACAATCATTCGAACTTACAATAACAATTTTTAACTGGTTTAAGATAAACACGAGTTTTATTCTATAAGTTAAATGGTTTTTAAGGAAAAAAGAAATTCTAAAATCTTTTTAAAAATTCTTCTATAATGGATCTGGCATTATTCTTTACTACCCAACACGTCTCTCATTCCTCATAATAATATTGTAAAATTATCACGGTACTTCAAGAGAGATTTTTTAGGTAAATTAAATTTTATTATGTTGCTTTGTAGAGTAAAGGGAAAAAAATGTTTTTTTGCATATAATTGTCAATCGAGTAAATGAACTTAAATGGTTGAAGCTGAACTTCAACAGACGTGCTCACATGGTGCAAAGAGAATAATAATAATCTACACATGTGCTCACACGTGCCACTAAATAAAACTTGATTGGGAATATTTTGTATTAACAATTAGTTGGTCGCGATGATATTCCTTAATTCTTATCTTACTTTTGAAGGGAACTCGAATTTGAAAGATTCCTTTTGAAACATATCCACCACCTGAGAAAAAGAAATAGACAACCATTCGCGAGATTCTTGTTCAAACCAATCTTCAATGATCTAATATTGGAATAGAAACCGAAAATTCATATTATCTGATCCTCAGATATGATAAATTTTGAGTCAGAATCTTCAATGATTTTTTAAGTAACATGCCACGGAACTTTGTTGAGAAAGCTATATTCTTAAACTTGCTTCTGATGGCAGAATCTTGATATTATGCACAGTCGCATAAGTTTGTTCATCATTATCCATTTATTTCTCTAAGATGTGATACATGATACATAAACAGTGAAGCGGTAAAATTGGTTAACTAATCTCTATATTTCTAATAACATGATGATCTTATCCATATATAAACAAAATTGTATCTAGCAAGTGACAAGTACATCCATCAGTGGGAGTCGATCCAAGGTCCTCACTTTTAGACAATCCATTCACCCAATCACTTTGTTTAATAGATAAGTATTCCCTACTTGTCTATTGTATTGTACAAGATTATATCCAACTTTTCTTTCTTCCAATTAATATATGAATTTAATTTAATTAGTTATAGAATAATATAGCAAAATATAATATTATATCGAACAAATTATAAAAAAAAAAATATATTGGACATGTTAGTACACATCTATATGAATCCATTCTCGCATAACAACAAAGATCATAGCAAACAAAGAGCTTTAATCTCTGGGGGATGGAGCACAGGTTCAGTGGAATTAATTAAGGTACGCGTAAGTTAACCTAAAAACCCACGTTTAAAAAAAAAAAAAAAAAACTTTAATCAGTATTTTGTTAATTTTTACACGCTCTAGTCTTTTGGGCAGCATGGGTCGTTATGCTGAAAATCACCCAATCTAGCCGCCGGTCCTAGCGAAGGAGCAAATATTGGAAGTTCTCAAGAGACATGATGTCGATAATAATTGTGTTCTCACAACGGATGAGGTGAAGAATGCCTTCCAGGAGCTAGGCTAGAAACTTCCCTGGATCCGTGCTCACTACGGCATCTGGCGGGCGGATGGCAACAATGATGGAAAAATCGACAAAAACGAGATAAACAATCTTGTCGATTATATTTACAAATTAAGATACACACAAAACTAGAAGAATCCGCTCTCATGTAATTCCTCCAAAGGTTACTCGATTAGAATAAAAGGTCTGCCACCTTATACGTATCTGTGTAAGTGCATTGTGTGCTAGCTCAGCTTCTATGATTTTAAACTTAAACTTAGAGGTTTATGTACTGCTTCTGAGTGTAATCCTCATTAGTAATTTGGCTTGATGATCATACAAACTAATTTGCAAGAATCCCAATTGTTATTTGATCACCTGCCATGATCATTTGAAGCAGTACTTGGGTAAAATATATAAACACCTCAAGGTTTAGGCGACGAAACGTGTTCCCTCAAAGTTCGGAATAGTAACATACGCACCCCAAATTCAGTCGGCCAATTTACCGTTAAGATCTATGCATAGCATAAGCGTTCGCTTGACATTTCAATTATTAGAATAATAAAATCATAAAACAGTACTTAAAAAATTAATTAAAAATCATTAGATATCAAGGGATGTACCTCGCACATGTCAAGAGTTTCTTTTCCTTTTCGATTTTTTAATAATGGATAAGAGTTACCTCTTGTTATAAAGCTTTAATTAGAGAATGTCAGCATGCAAAAGAGAGACCAATTTATTATTCAAAGCTCGAGGCTCTACATATATATATTTATATATGGTTGTTTCCCTACCAGCACTACAAGAAATCTGGTTTTCTTAACAATGGAACGATAATGATTTAAAATTAGAGTTCTTTTTTTTTTTTTTTTATAGAAATATTGAATAATATATGGTTTACAGCATTAATTCATAATTAAAACACGATAAATGTACTTTTTTAAAAGTGTTACGTTTACGGCATTTGTCATAAAACTCTGTGATACACAGCATTATGTTTACAATGTTTTATGTATAAATGTTGGTAATTGAACCAAGATATATACATAACTAAGTACCCTTAGGATTTGATATAATATCAGGCAGAAACATGATTTCGTATTCGTATTGCAGTCTCCGAGTGAGAGGGGGGGGTGTGGGTGGGGGGGTGGTGGTGGGGTTGGGGTGGGGCGGGCCGGGGCGGTGTTGTGGGGTGTGGTGGTGGCACGGACCAAAGTCATCTTCATCAACTTTGTTTGATGACTTTGGAATCTCGCAACTTGTCAGAGTAGTGTTTGTTGTGGTTTTGGGCTAGTGGTTTGGTGAGGTACTTGGCTGCTGGGTTGAAGTTGTTCATTTGGATGTTTCGTATCAAATACCCCGGTTTTACCCTTCTTCATTAGTAAAAAAGACAGACGAAATCCGTTAACTGAGGCTGAAAGATAAAAATACGGAAACCTAATACGATATGCGCGCATTTCTCTCGAAATTTATCCACCCTCATTTTGTCTTAGTCTTTGAAGAAAGAGAACCTAGTTTATTAATCTGATTTAGAATTTTCTAAATCTTCTATGATATTGATATGTATCACGATAGGTTAAAGTGATTTAGTTGGAACTGAAAATGAAGAACACAAGAGAGCTCAGAGACTTCCAAAACAATTTCTCAAGAAATCCATCAAGTTATTAAGCACAGAAATAGGTTTGTTTAATCCTATTTTAGTGGGTCTCAGTTTGACCTTGAGTTCACTAAGCAGATTTAGGGCATTTTGGAAAACCATGTAGCGGATTTAAGGGTCCAAATTAGATTAAGATATAAGTAAACTTGTTTAAATAAAATTAATTAGTATGAAAGGAATAGGCAGCAGAAGGCCATGGATACGGGTACGGTTGGTTTTTATCATCTAGGGTTCACATGCATGCAAGTGTCTAGTAAAAGAGAGAATCTTTTGCACGTGGGGCGGCTAAAAGCTGGAAAATCTTTTCAATAGATCGACTTGCTAGTTGCGAATCTTTTTTATTGGCAGACAATGATCTATTAAATGTTTAATAAATCAGGAACTCCATAGCTCTTCCTCTGAAAGCTATCGATATATATATATGTATATGTTGTTAGACTGGTAGTTAATATATTACTGCCTTTTCAGGATGGGCAACAGCCTTGTAAGCAACTTCAACAGAGTACTAAAGTTAGAATCATGACGGCATTAGGACGAGATCACGTGATTCATAATATGCCTTCAAATTTCTTAAATATTGCCAAACAATTTTGTCCATCTTGTTCTCGTTGTCTTTCCAATCAGAATCAGGAATTTTTCTTTTACTTTATTTTATTCCATTTCCATACACAACTTTATTCGTGGTTATCTGAGTGATGATGACAGAAATGATATTCGATCTAAATTCTAATCATTCGACTTTATTTATTCCTATACTACGAGGATTATAGCTCAAATTTTAAGCTATTGTAACTTTTTTTTTTTTTTACTTAATCGTATGTAAAATACAGATGAACAGTAATGTGACAGAGAAACTCTATAAAACCATGCTCTAGCACTTCCCTTCTATCAAAAGCCAAAAAATATCGGCCATTCTGTCCTGGTGACAACATGCCTATCTTTGTACCACACTCCGCAATTAAGTCAGTAACTGCAACTCTAACTGAAGAGCAGTTGAAGGAAATTTTCAGACAACATGACGCCGACGGAGACGGAAAACTCAGCAAGGAAGAGCTGAAGAAAGCCTTTGCATTTCTGGGTTCGCATAACCCTAATTGGCGAGTTTGGCGTGCGCTTAGCCTTGCAGATGGCAACAAGGATGGATGCATCAGCCTTGGGGAACTGGATCAAGTTGTGAAATATGCTGCCAAATTAGGATTCTCCATCGGTTAATTAGGTTTGAGTATTACTTCTCAAAACCACACCTTAAATAAATGAAAAGATTTCTACATATTAATCTTCTATGCATGTGTATGCCCTTACAAGCATGCATATTTCTCTAATTGCAGAACTTGAATTGTCTTATGTTAAGTTTCCTTTCAATTTCAAAGATGTATTTCTTAATTCAGAAGAGAGAGCTTGCAGTTTGTGTATGTGTGTGTGTGTGCGCGCATGCGTGTGATTCAATTAATATATCTATACTATGAACATATATATATAAAAGTACCATTTGGCTTTACTTGTTATTCTCTAATTCTTGATTACTTCTCTTTAACGTTTTTGGAATGTTTTAATCTCTCTCGTATTTGACATGCTAATTCCAAAGTTCTTCTACGTCAAGTACGATTACTGCAACTTGATGGTTGATCAATCCTAAACTTGCATATATATGAAACGTCTTTAACTTGATGAGACCCGAGTCTTTTAAACATGATTAATAGTCGAAGAGTATATGGTTGAACTTGAAGATGACACTTCGTTTCTTGTGTAAACTTAATTAGCACTAAATAATTAAGGGCGATTATGTAAGTGTTCATGGGCCACTTGTTGTAATTATTATTAACTTAAAATTTACCAGAAAATAGGGGACATCTTACTACCATAATTTTACTATTAAGAATTTATTTTTTCAGTAAAAAACTATTTATTTCATAGTATTTGACCATACCCTATAATTGTAATATTCGTATTTTCATCTGGCTATTCGTAACTGAATGTTATCGATAGCATGGAGATAAATTTTTTTTTATTATTATTTATAGTTTGAAGGACTACTCTTAAAATCATTTCATATATTAAAATACTTAAAGGATTCTGTTATGTTAGGATTTTGAATTCCCAATTTGTCATGTACGGCAGCATGCTGGACATCAAATAACCTTGTGGTTGTGGACTTCTGTGAGTTGTCACATTTATTATATTTTACATTCAGTGTCAAATTGAAACAAGATTCAAGGCTTTGGCAATGACACTCGTACCACTTATAAGAAAAGATTCTGAATTAAAAAAAAAAAAATCGATTATGCAATAATGTTTTCGATTTTCCTATTTATACAAAGAATAGATCTTGCAAATTCAACTGTACATGGGACGACATGAACATTAGTACAGAACTTGTAAATAACTGATTTTCAAGCGCGAGATAGAAGAGATGGATCTAACTGCTCTGTTCTACAAGTTATCTAAATGACCTTCAGCCTTCACTTCAGGGCCACCGATAAATTAACCAACAAAAGCCCAAGAACTCCTTCCAACCTCGGCCCATACACCCTGCAATTTTCAAGGGCAACAATAATTATTCAAAAAGGATCAGAGAGATGCTAAAACTTCAGCACAGAAAGGTAGAGAGGAACAGCACTAAAGACAGTCTCAAATAGTTCTCAAACAAGTTATAGAATGCAAAATGTAGATGGACTGCTTGCATTTTCCATGTTTTAGACAGAAAATTCCCCACAAAATAGTATATTAAATTTAAATCCCTGAGGTAAATGCTATGTCAGTAGCTGCGGTATGAAAATTTCAATTTTAAACTTTAAAGGGCAACCAAGAATTCCAATTTGGGTTTTGGCTGTTAAATGCAAGTTGAAGCCAGAAGATACCTGAAATGTTCCAGGACCAGGGTGGGCTACAATAATACATCTCTGGATCCAGAGCATCAGCCAATACCTTATTGCTGTTACCTTCAAAAATCAATATCTGGAGGCGGCAGTTTCCAGTAATTCCATGTATTAAAATCTTCCTGCAATCATGAAAAATAGAAAAATGAAAAGCCCAAAATTGAGTTTTTAACAAAATTATAAAGAAAACCTAAAAGTTCAGAATTCAGACATTTTATTTGAGCACAGGACATGTCAAGTTGGTCAGGCCGACATCCAACATAGAACAGAGTAAGTGAAGGATAGATGATATGGGACCCAATAACTAAAGATGTGGATTACCCTCCCACAATAACTAATGGTGAAAAAGTGCCCAGTCAACTAATTTGATCTCTGCCCTCGGAGCCGCATCATATCTTTAAGTAATGAAACTGAGCTATTACAAACTTAGAATTGAGAGAAACAAGAACCATACCTGCTCAGATGAGCTCGTGGAAGGAAACATGCCATGAACAAGATCATGAAGCGAACTATATGATTTTTTGTCAACTCGTCGGCTCACAGCAACCTGACCCTGCAAAATGTATACTGTCAGAAGGGAAATTTGTAATAACTACAGGTCAGTATCCAAGAGCCTAAGGCATTTTCCATCTTTTAAGCATGGAGGCCTTAAATTACCTTGGGATTAATAATAAAGATCTTTCCTCTTGGGATTCCAACCTTGAGGTAACTGAATTCATCAGTGTCTCTGTTCCCAAAACCAGCATAAAATGGATTGCATTCGGAAGGAAACAATGCTCTTATATCCTGAAGACAAACATTATACGACATATCACTTTAAAGCTAAATGATAACAGACAAATGGTATTAATTAGGCATTCATTTAACTTTCCAAGACTCAGATGAATGACAGGTAATATTCATTTGGCAAACAATTACTCTTTCCCTATTTATCCACATAGAAAACTCTACATGTAGCCAGGAGGTTATAAACACAGTATCGGTACTTGGATAATATAAACCAGAATCTAATTTGCAAGTATCACTTCAAATAATACTTGTAAACATGATATGATGTTATATGGTTTGTAAGTCAAAATCATCGATGGACTGGGTTTACCATAGAATGCATAGTGATGCTCATGTATCACACTGTTCCACCTCATGTGTCATGCATTTAAGCATCTAACAGGAGCACTTGGATGTCCTGTCAAATTTTAACGAGAAGGTCTCTGATTCACCTAAATATACATCTCTTTTTTTGAAAAATTGGTATATTTTCTAGTGTTGAAAATTACACCAAAAAATAATAATAAAAAATAAAAAAACCAACAAAGCAGTGAGTTTATGTCAAAATGTCGCTTAGCACAAAAAAGACTCAATTTGTTTAGATAAGGCTGCATAAATAGAAATGATCAACTAAAAGCAGAAATCTCAGATATCTGAACACTCTCATCCAGCAGATATCAGACTGAAGGAGCCTTATATGTTGAACAAGGACATATAATATCATGGGAACTAACCTCTAAGCATGAGATCTTGAATTCATGAGGAGCCCTTCTTATAACTGAGAAAAAAATTGGATGTTTCAGTCCACATGCTAATTTAACAAGAAAACAAATATCCACCAATTTTCAAAACAATTAATGAGATTTACTTAGATATTATATACTCTATGGGGAAAAGATTCATTTATGTCAAAAAATAGACACCAAGCACAATCCTAAAAGGTTTTATTATATTATTTTTAAATTTATATAAAATTCATCCAGCCATATATAAATAAACTAAAAGGATGAATGAGATACAAGAAAATTAAATAACAAAATTTCTGTACAATTCAAACATATTACAAGAAATTAAACTAAAACAATGCAGAAAATATACACCAGTTACCTTCTCGAAATAGAGATGGAAAAAGCCCATCAGGTGAAATAACAACGGGCCCATCAGGTAAAGCTTTCCCATCCTGCAAATATGAAAACATAAATTTGTTAAATAAAAAGTAGAATATAAAATGCTTAGTTTTAATTTTTTTAAATTAAAATAGGAATGACACATCAAAATATATTTACCTGCTTCAAGTTGAATAGGAATTGTCTAGTATGATAGGCCTGAGAGATCGCACGCGCACTAAGAAAAAGCAGTTGATACCCATTTTCCTGCAAAACACTTTGTCGATTCAGGATACCCAAATGTTATCCCTAGCCAGGAGTCACACTGTCACAGTAAATGCATGTAAAACTATTTGGTGTTTTAAAACCCCCAACAAAGAGAGTGCGACATAAAGCATCTCTTAGATGATAAAATGAATTGCACGATTGTGAATGCATAAATGTAAGGTGTAAATGATGCAGCCTCCAATTAGATTACATAGTTGACCCTTGCAGTGTTTTCTTCACATGCAATATCAGTATGAGTGATTGACATGAAGTACTGCCAACCAATTGAGAAGCTAAACTAAACACAAGTTGAAAACACAGCAAACCTTAATAGCTGAAAATAAATGTGCAACCCCTGTTTGTGACCAATCTACTCCAACCAAAGGCATGAACTGACCTAGAACGTCTGATCTGCAATAAAAATGTGAAAGGTTATGTGAAATTGTAAATCATTCAAGAGAAACAACAGCCCTCAGCAGTCTTTAAAAACAGAATAGATTGCAAAGAAGCTCAATCAACATAATTGCAAGAAGCAAAAATAGAGTTATGTCAAGCAAATTGACTCACCCAATTCCTATTGAGCGAAGTGTAGAACCAGAGCCAAGAAGGATATTTAATTCCCAAAAAAAATTTAAAAAGAACAAAGACTTCATCTAGTGTACATTAGGTCTCAAGAAGCTCAAAGACAAAAATAGTACTCAAATATATTAACAAACTAATCCTAAAAGAGCATATAGATGATTAGAAGAAACTGAAAATTATCACCTATATGGACCTACTAAATGACAGCAGCATACAAGGCACTTGCATTATTTTAGAAATCCAAGACATGATAAATCTTTCTTGGAATAAATAGTTTTAAGGTTTACCAAGAGTTCCCTTAGCTGTCTTATAAAAATATCATAAATCACAATAAAAAACTCCATCATTATTTCACTATATCATCTCATTCCAGTAAATTAAATTCACTTTTGTTTGAATTCATTTTTAACCAAAAAAAAAAAAAAAAATTGACCACTGACACCACTCTTCAATTCCCTTAGAATGGAAGTGTCTCAAACCAAGACTTGGTCTACTGCCAGCAGGCTTTGACACTTGGTGGCATATATTTATAACTTTCAGTGTGGAGTAATTTTTATGTATTATTTCTCGATTTGTGATTATATTGAACATACATATTTTAAAAATTAGTATAATTTTGGTTCTCCTGATCAGACATAGGCACATTATGAGTGTCTTACTCATCCTGTCTGCATAATTCTCCTCTCCTGTAAGTCGAACCTGTGACCTCATCCTTTGAGAGGGGACAGGTAGCACTTGGCTACAGAAGTTAGCATAATTAGTTTCCAATTTTCTTTCGGTTGATCATCCGTAGAAACAATATTTTCAGTTGTACTTATTGCTACGTAATTTTCTAGTTGAGTAAAAGTTGTATCAAACTGAAAAGGAAGTAACTTTACTATGTAAAATATGAATACCAATCACAAGCTATAGATCCTTAAATACAAAGGAAGACACTCTTTTGCATTTAAGGATTAAAAAATCCTTACTTTGTAATTGTCCCATCCACATCTGAGATTACTATACGAGTGTTCCATTTCCACAAATAAATTCTTGCATCAACCTGTGAGCAATGCAATTTTAGGTGAGCACCAGAGAAAACAATAAGAAAAAATCAACTTAAAAAAGTACTTTGCACCAATAAAACAAGAAAAATGAACCTGCTGCTTCCCTAACATGGGAGTGAAGAATGTAAAGGTTACAGTGTTTCTCCCTTCCTTAAGATTCAAAGATGCCAGCTGTTCAGAAGTTGGAGTAATTGCCCTAATCATCTTCTTTGAACTCTTGGGTTTACACACATTTTTAGCTTCATCACTGCCATTGATTTGGTCTGAAGCAACCTCAGCATCAGCAGTTTTGGTATCACTTCCAGCTGGTTGAATAGCCTTCCTGGATCTTGATCTTCTAAAAGTGAAAGGCCAAAGCCAGCTTCCAGCAGAGGGAACAATGGTTTTTGAAGGATCCCCTATAACAGATTTCTCAACTCGGTCAACTGGTATCATGCCTTTTGGTTCAAATATTTCTTTAATTCCAAAAGCAACCATCCCTAAGACAAATGGAGCAGCCACATGCCATGGGAAGTAATGGCCATCTATTCTGACAACAAGCCTATCATTCTTCAAAATTGTTTGACCTAGAGAAGTAAATTTATCTAAATCCAATTTTTCAGTATCAAATGCTTCAGAAGCTGCATTAGCACCCATTCCTTCATATAACAAGTGTTGGCAAAGAGATATCTCTGCACCAAGCACAATGGAGGTGACTTTCCATTTTTACCAGCAAAAAGAACTCACAAACCACAAACAAAACAAAAAAAATCCATTGTTTTCTGAGGTGAAACTATTGGAATTTTGTATGCCTAAAGAAAAGACTCTATAAAATGGAGGCAATAGTAATAACTCAATTATACTCAGTTATTGAATACTATAATACTATCTAATACAAGATGCAAAGATAAAGAAAGAACCTCTAAGTGAAATGAAAATTTAATGGAATAATTTCATTTCATTGCAGAATCAAATTCCAAAAAAGGATTGCATATGGAAATGTAAAATGAACCATGAACATGTATCAAAGATCTCTTACCAACTGTAGGACAGGAAAAAGCAATTTTTAGCTCCTCTGAGATCTGAGTATTATCAATATTAGGTCTCTCTTGAGGCAATTGTTGTTCTTTTTCAACATCTGACTGTATGCAACTAGAGTCATTTTCCTTGAGCAATGTCCACTTCAAGGATTCTGAATTTGAGTCCAGTGAATGGCTTAGAGGACAAGGACAATCATCTGCACTTGAGTCACTGGTAGGAGACCACATATTAGGCAATGATTCTGCCAATCGCTCAACTTCCTCACCAGCCATATGACCTATAGGGATAATAATGGGACTTGATAATACTCCTGATTTCTCCATCAAGTTCTCAGGATCAGTCAACCTGTTATGTTGAACAAATGTGTCTGAGGAAGAACAAGACTCATCATTTGTGTTGACTGGGCCATGGACATCTTTAATGCTTTCAGCACAATACTCTAGATCATCATAGTTCTTTAAACAATCTAGAGAACTTGAATCCATAAACTGGATATCATTGCATTTAAATTCATCAAGATCACCAAAAAGGAATTGTTCTTCCTCTGAACTCTCCAATGTTGAATTACTTGCCGCTTTATTCAGGACACTATCACCATCAAATTTTTGAGAATCACTAACATTCAAAGGCTGATGAAGATTATCCACAATATTTATCCCATCTCGAACATCAGGGCTGTCACTCCTAGTAGTGCAAATGTTCTGCAAAACCATTTCCTCAGTTGCACAAAGTGCTGGGTCAACACTGACCACCTGGGTACAACATTCTAGTACGGTCACGGATTCATCAAACTCTGTTTCATTATAGTCAAGCCTACAAGTATCTGGATTCATTTTATCAGAATGATTCTCAGAAACTTCTTCTGCCAGTTCTTTCTCCAACTCATTATGCTTAGCTTGGTCAACATCTGTATCCTGATAAGAGCTTCTAATAACTCAGTCTACACAAAATGAAAAAAGGATTGGACTACTCAATTGTTTACTCCTACTGTGTTCCCCCAACTTGGGCACCTACAAGAGACTTTAGCTACTAAACTAGCTAGTTGTACCCAAAAAAGCAACATATTAATATCTCTAACTGAGTTTGTGTCAGTTGCCTCACCTTTAGAAATTATTGTTTCATTAATAAATACAAAAATCAATACATTTTACAGATCTTGCATTGTTCAAATGTTCTTTTGCAACTAATAATTCAGATCATGATAGAGAATTTACCTTGGATGGTAGCTCAGAGTTCACATGAAGAGTCTCGATAACATGGACATCCCCACATCCTCCAGTAGCAATATACAGTGTTTCCTGAGTTTGTTTACTGGAACCATCCAACACTATCATCGAACTTTCTGATGTTTCACAGTAGACAAAGGATTGAACTCTGTCTGATGCACTCTCCTCGGAACTTCTACAATCTGGAGATGTAACATTCTTTTCATCAAAAGCCTGTTCTTCATCAAACTGCTTTCCGTGACATGCTTCAAGCTCATACTGGATTTGTGAATCAGGGCAAGCCTGATCAGCATTCCCTACACCAATTTTGTCCATCTTCCACGATATTTCAGATACAATTTCAGAGTTTTCTTCCAAAATCCTTTCACCCAATGAGGAAGTTTCAACTTGCTCCATGGTGTCAGTGCATGATATTTCTATGCTGGCTTCCACAACAGCACTCTGCAGGCTCTCAGAGCTAAAGAGAAAACAGCTAGCCTTTTGCTCATTCTGGGAATCAATTTCTTTTTCTGGTTCTGAATCATCAGCCCTACTCTTCCCATCATAATGCACACATGACTCCACCAGGATTTCTTCATCTTTATCCACCTTATCATCCACAACATCAGGAGCAGATAACCGGGAGGCATTACCTTTCCTGGACTTACTAGAGGCTAGATTGGTAGACCACTTCACCTCCAAGAGGTCAGCCGCAATCTCAGCACGCTCCAATGAACTTCGTCTTTCAATGCCATCATCACCCTCTTCCTCCCGAAAAAGATCCTCCTTCATTGACCTCCGTCCAAAAACAAGCCCAAGAAGCCTTGCCTGGCGAGAACCAATCCTAGCCGCAATCTTCTTACCACTAGAATCAACCTGGTCAGGTGAATTCAGCTTATCAGCGTCATAAGTACAACTTTTGGACTTCATTGGCCTCCTTTGATTGTTTGACTGCCCATCCGTCTCATCACCAGAAGATGAAGGATAGAGTACAGATTCCCCTTCTCCCCCATCAGCCTCCTTGAGAAAGTAAGCTTCCCCTTTATGATCAAGATACATGTGGAAATTAGCTTCAACCCCATTAACACTGATGCTCACCACCTTCTCTTTTGTCTTCAAAACGCCCTGAAATTTTCCAAACCGGACATACCAAGGTGATGATTTGAAGCTCCCATCTGGTTGCTCCACCACAATGATATCCACAGCCCCACCAAATGGATGAAAGGGGGCAGAAACCGTGTACACGCCCCGGGAGATATAGCTGCCAATCCTACCCACCGCATACATCCTCTTCTATGCAGATTTCTCAACCACCCCAGACAAAATCAATCTCAAAACTGAGTCATAATTAAGAGGCTTTATTGGTTTGAAACAAGAACAGAACGATTAGACACAGTAAACACCTCTCATAATTTCTCCAGAACTCCAATCCCTACGTCGTCCGATTCAAAGAACCTGAAAATCAGAAAACAATTAAAGAAGCACCCAATTGATCAGACTCAAAATGGCTGCACATATATATTTAGCTCAAAACAATTGTAGAAACAAAGAAAACATTGATCAAATAATAAACGCACCTTAAAAAAACCACACAAACACCCTCTTTCAAAGAAAGGCAAATGAGAAAAGCGTATGAGCAACCAAACCCAACCAAGAACCAACCGCAAGAGGAAGAGCAGTTGGTGTAATAAAAGCATATTCTCATTTGATAACACGGATGTGCCAAAATAGCAATCATTTAATACCAGCAGATAAAAAAGACGCCACATTTTTATTTAGTTTGACCATTAAATTTAAATAAATGTAAAACAACAAAACTATATATATATATATATATATATATATGTTATATATAACAAAATTGAATCAAGTGTTAAGAAAGAAGATTTGAACAGAAGTGGATGGATGGAATAGAAATGTCCAGAGAAACAGCCGAGAGATGCACCAGTTTCGCGATCTCAACAGGAAAAGCTAGAGAAATTTTGGTGCTTTGTTGGAAAATGAGTAATTATCATTGACCACCCTTGCCTTTTCTCATTTTTTCACTCGTATGGAACGTTTGCTATTTTTCTCTTCTCTCATCCTTAAGTTTTGAAAAAATCTCTTCT
>JANLJB010030194.1:0-21359 GCA_026212285.1 Bursera cuneata | reverse complement strand
TTTTTTTTTTTTTTATATGCCAAATTGATGGGACTTTTTTTTTTTATTTTCTGCTTACGAAACGACATCGTATCGTTCATTTTCAATTGTAGATTTCGCGTTTGAGTGGCATTGTCGAGCCATTGTTCATCAATCATTAGTAATATATATATGCTTATTGTAATGTACGATCAAGGTCGATTTTATATATTTTTTAATTCAAATTGAATCAGAAACTCTAAATGGGTTTAAACTACCACTGACTTAGATTAAATCAGAAAAGTTTATTATAATACATTTTTTTTATTGAACTTGATCGGGTCAGTAGCCAATACATGTTTCTCAATCACGATTCACGAGGCCGCTTCAGGTACAACGACCTTGACATTTTTTTTTTTTAAGGTGGCAAAATGAAACCCAACCCAATTACGAAGAAGTTACAGTTGGGCCACATTTAGTTCAGCCCAATACCTCTCATTCAAGGTAAATTGGATTAGAGCCCATAACATGTCTTAAGCAAATCCGGCAAATATTACGGCAAAATCGCAATTTTGTTTTCTAAATTTCAATTCCAAGCCCCTATTTTTATCATTGGGGAGTTTGAAAAGGAAATCATTTTGTGAGAGCAGTTTCGCGTTTTAACAAAATTTAAATTTTTTTATTGTTTAATTAAGTGTGGAGTTATCCAGAAAACCAATTTGACACCTTATTAAACACTTATTAAGTATCGTTAAACAATATGTTAAGTATCAAATAAATTATCAAGTAAAGTTAAATACATGTTGTGATGCATTTTCGTGCATGAGAAATTAATTGCTAAATTTTCATTTTCCGGTTATCTTTTTATCTATTTTCATTTTTCATAGGAACACATACGGATATTAACGCTATATTTGTTTGCCCAGAAAATGGAGGAAAGTAACATGATGATACTGACTACAAAGCACTTGGGCAAACTGGTGGGTTCAAATTGATAATCCAGCAGACATGATACAGAAAACCAGTTGCGGATAATTATGATTTGACAAAGTGGTAATGGTTGTGGAAGGAAACGTGAAGATATTGAACTCATGCAAAGAATTTCAGGACTGTCTTTTGATGTTACACATGTTTTGGGCATATTAGGAAGGACACTGTGTCTTCCTTCTGATAAGCCAAAAGGTGGTGGCTATAGTTACTCGATTGACATCACCGCAATACAAGAACTGGACAAATGATGGAGGACCCATTTTGAGACACACAAAAAAAAAAAAGATTAATTTATGGTACAATCTTCCACTAATGATGAAATTTAATAGCTTCTGCATATCTAGAATCAGCTGCTGCTAGTGACAGTCTTCAACTCATGATAAAAGACACTGACGAACTTACATGGTAGAAGACGAGTTTCATACCTGAACTTAACTGCTTGAGTTGAGTTGAGCTGAGTTATATGTCATCATTGACCGAAATTCTTCAAAATCAACAAAGCCATCTCCATCCTTGTCAACCCCTTTAATCATACGCCTGCAATCTTTAAGGCTGCATCTTTCACATCCAAGGTTGTTTAGAACTCTTTGCAACTCTCTAGCCGAGATCAGGCCATTCTTATCTGTGTCAAAGATGAGAAAAGCATCCATTAAATGGTCTTCCTTGCTCTGCGTACCTGTTAGTCCATCCTGAACTGCGTCCATAAATTCATCCAAGTCAATGAACCCATCTCCGTTGTAATCCATATGCAACACCATTCCTTCAGCTTCTTTTGCGGCGTTTGACTTGTCATATCCTAAGCAGAGAAGCACTTCAGTGAGCTCTAATGCAGATATCTTGCCATCCCCATTTGCGTCCATGACCCTGAAAACTTGTCTAAACTGCTTGGACACTTCCATGGTCAAGAAGGATGAGGTTAGCAAAGCAAAACCAGAGGACAACCCATTGCGCTTTTTTCTTGGCTTGTGCAGGCAAACGTTAACCGAGGTATTGAGTTGTTGAAAGAAGAATTTAATCTTTCGGTGAAGAGAGATCCAGGAGGTTCCGAAAGTACCTAGCATTGTGGAGGCTGAGAAAGGGATCAAAATGGTGGATGGGAATGTGATATTTGCATTTGCTGTGGCCTTTTTGCAGAACCTTTTGTCACCTTGCAATAATTTTGTGGGCACAAGACCTTGTAATTCTTTTCATCCTGTAAGGGAGATTTTATGCATCAATAGACCCTTGACTGAGTCCACTACGGTGAAATTGATTAAGTCTAGCTTGGTGGATGCCAGCTGAAATGATAATTAGCTAATATAAAGTGCCGGCATATTGTATTTGGGTTCATATTCATCAACTTTACATTTTTGTTCTGTTTTCACTTCTTCGAAGTCTCCGCAACTATAGGAGTGATTGGATGAGTTAATTTTTTATATCTTTAGCTATACGAATTATGATGATACCATCCTAGATATCTAGAGAATTACAAAAGTTCCGGACAATAAAACCATTCCATGACCGATAAAATGCATGTCTCAATTAATCATCAGAGATTTCCATATTAATGCATGTGTCAATTAATCATCAGAGATTTCCACATTAACGTTTACCTTTAAACTCAAGTTAATCTGAGAGAACGTCAAAGAGATCGCAACAAATAAATGGCAAGATAACCAGAAAAGTTGAATAAATCTAATTCTCTACAGGACATTATTGTTCTGAACTCGTATGTTGGAAAAAATATATATATATGTATCTGACTAGCATACAACATCAAGAACTCCTGATGACGTCTCTAAATCCTGAAAGAACACACAGCTGAGCTACCTCCTGATTAAACGGCTTAAGCTTTAGAGATACTAGCCACAAATCCAAAACCATCACTAACTCTTCATACACTCTGAAACTATATTTTTCCGAGAAAAATTACATTTATAAACCAAAAGAGAAGAAAATGGAGGAACTACAAGACTTGAAAGAATATCATACATCCCAAAATGTGGTCTCTGATGTCACTAAGATCAACACGACCTAAGCAAAAGAGGACCCACTGATGAGCTTAGCATATCACTGAGAGCTACCGGGACCTCGTTTGATCCATGTTCACAGCTTATCAAGCCTGAAAGAAGGGGGAAAAAACGAACTAGGTTCTTCTTAAAGGATGCCTCTCCTAAAGTACAGATAGCCTGGAGCGTAGACACAATAAGAGGTGCTCGGGCAGCCAATTCCCTCCGTTTTCCAGATCCTAAAGGTATTAGCCATTGCAACTTCCCATTGACAATTGATTCAGATGGATGGCCAGAGTGAGAAGTATCAATGTAAAACTGTAAGACCTCCCGAGAAAGGTCAACAAGATAGGACTCGACTTCGGCTTCTTCATAAGTTGGAGGCCTGTCCAGTATAAGATTCTGTAGAAATGTCAGGCAAATCTGGAAAGATTCATTTTCCAGGCGTAACAATGGAGGGTCTTGCATTTGGGTCATGGATCCAAATTCTTGTAGTTTTGAACGCAACAAATTATCGCTATTAATCTTGTGAGCATGGGTTGCCACATCATGCAAAGCCTCAAACAGGACTAAGGTGTTTTTAGCTGAAAGGCGTGGCCGATACATGTTGTAAATCTCCATCACCGCCTAGCAAATTCAATCAAAGAATGTTCATAACTAACATTAAGAGAAAATGGTATTTAAAAAATAAAATAAAATCCAACTCTGCTGACTGCTTCATATAGCAAAACAAACAAATAGATATTGATGTTAATATCAAATGCCAATGTAAATTACAAAATGGATCCAAAACTCTGTTAAAAACATATAATAAATAGATAATTCCATGCATGCATGTTCAGAAATATCTTCATTTACATTTAGGAACCCACATATAAGCAAACAGATACGCAAATAAAATAGATAAAAGTTACATATTGCACACGCACTATATATCAGGTATTAAAAGTTTAACTGCATACCAGTTCCTCTGCCAATCAGAAATAGAATTGCCAAAACCCTTGAATTGAAGTATATTGGAATTATCTATATCATTATTGTAAAAATTTCTCATGCACATAAATCACTAAGGAAGCCACAGATGTTTAATATTTCAATGAATCTAGAATGTTGAAACTCGGTATCATCAAAACCCTGTACCAGGTTTCTAAATGCATAATGAGTTGGAAACATAGAACACTAAAGTTTATATTATCAATATGGCCTTACTTATCAATGCATAGAAATTTGACGGAAAGGACATTACCTGAATCAATAAAAGTTGAACAGCCGCCCGGCATTTTGCATCAGTTATAGAAGCATATAGACGTTGTGTCCTAAGGCTATCTGAATCCTCATCAAGCATGCCAGAACCAGAAGACTCTCCATTATGTTGTCCATTCAATGCATTTTCATGGCTCCTAACCATGCTCTCTTCACTAACAAGATATGAGAAATCTGGAGCTGTAGCATTGGTCGCTTCTTTTAGTGATACGACCACTTCTAGCCACTTTTCATCAGAAAATAGATCGCCAGCATTGCTCATCAAACGGACAAATGCAGCAATCCCAATACCAGCTAGGCTCTGATGAGGACGTTTGATAAAACTTACCAGAAGCATAAGCACTTTCCTCAAAAGTAGATTGACAGTGCTGTAAAATTTGACAAAGAGATCCACAACTAGTTGAAGGGCCAAAGTGCATGTCTCGTAGAGCCATGCATCTTGATCGAGCTCACCCATATCACTATCAACCCCTTGCCCAGGTGAGTTCTCCCCCGAAGGATCAATGGCATGCCGCACATAGTCAAATATTGGAAATAGAACTGACTCAAACACCCGTTCCCACAGAGGCAGTGAGAAAAGGTGACCGTGGTTGCGCAGAGTTTCAAACAACACTTGTAAGGCACTCTTCCTGATTTCTGGCCTAGGGTCAAAGCTAAGTTCTGATAAACCTGCATGTAAGAATGACAAAAAATTGAAATCTACACAAAAGTTCTAACTTAAATTCAGCAGAACATGTGCATAAAGGTTCCAAGTATACAAATGAGTTCAAAAACTTCAGCGAATCCAAATGCTCTGTAACATGAAAATCACCAGTTTAAGCAGTTTCCTTACCAGCCAACAAAGGAAACCAGAAATAGAGATGATCATCTTTCTCAAGCATCTCTCCATTATCTATTTTGCCCTCTTTCACAGGTCGAGGAGAGGATGGAGAAATCTTTCCAGAAGCTTCCTTGTCTTTATTTCTTGATGAGGCACCTAGATCTCCTTCTGCAAGTTTAGTGGCACAGAACCGAAGAAATGCAATAGCATTCAGACTTATGTCTTTGTTAAATCTACTATTTGTAAATGCTATTAGGCAATTGACACAGTCTGTGAAGGTGGTTGTTTCCGTCTCAGTAATGTAAGGGAAGTAGTCTCTGATAATCTTCTCAATTATTTCAAAGGCCAAAAGTACAATATTTTTGTGATCATCATAAGCTGCCGTTGTAAAAACCTGCAAAGAAAGTCATGCAGTAAAAAATTACTAACATGTCAAGAAAACAAAGATGAAATTATGACTAAATTTTACCCAAAAAAGAAAAAAAGAAAAAAAAAAGCGTAAATAATCAACAAAAGTTTCAATACCATAAACATGCTTTTCCATCCTGATTTGACATTATTGACACGAGATAAAACCATCTGTGAGACACATCTGATGATTAGTTCTCTGATTTCAACAGCACTACTCTTCCGCATCACAATGACAAAAGGCTTCATAAATTCATTCTGAAAATTATAATTAGCCAACTCTTCTCGCTCTAGAAATTTCATTGATAACTGGCGTAAAGAATCCATTGCAAATATTGCAATTGAAAGGTTCTCAGAACAGCCAATGTTTACAAAGAAATCAGAGAGTACATGCCAGATGCTTGACCAAACCAGCCGGATGCGGTTCATGTTATAGTGCCTGTCATAAAAGTAACTCACATAAACCATACAATTTTGATATAGCAGCAGAGAAAACCAATAAATCAAGACAAAAAGAAGATATCCCAAAAGGGACAAGAAGAAATAGGATAAAGCATACGCAATCTCGACAATCTTTGTGAGGCTGAAAACCCGTGGATCAGATGCAGATCGGAGTTCCTCCATAGAGACCTTGCAAAGAGCCTTAACAAAATCTATTATTGCCTCACTGTTCAACTTCTGACTTCGTGTAAATATACGATTCATTTCAGAGCTTCCAACTTGTTCTAACATGTTTAAATTGGAAACTAAATTGTTCATCTGTTCAGATGTGACCACCCCAACGGCATTTCCACCAATGCCAGCACTATCATATGCACCCCTCATCACAGCAGCAGCTGCATACTGAATCCTCCCAGGTCCTTTCTTTTTCAGAACTGGAAGGACGTTTGACTTAGCTTGTTTGGATTTTTCTGATTCATTCTGAGGAAAAGCAAAGAAAGTGGCATCCGGAGGAGCACCTTCTCCTAAGAGATGTAGATGCTCAAACCTGGACACACATGTCAAAATATGCTCCCAAGCTTCCTGTAAATAATTTCCATCTTCATCCGCAATAGTGACTATTGCCTACAGACAAAGAAAACATCAAAACATATCAGAATGAATTTCAATGAACTGAATTGCCAAAGATGGTGGCATGTACAGGCATCATTGAAACATTTATCAGTAAACAGACAAAACAATTGGAGTAAAGAGTTGCAAATGTCATTAGGCACGCATGAAAAAAACTTTCAGATTCTCACAAAGACAGTGCTGCCTGATATATCAAATATTCATCTGTGTCTCAATGGTAGAAGTCCTGAAATGTAATACTCGTCAAGAGTATCTGACTTTGACCAACTTTATTGTCAATTTGTGTATTTCTTCTTTCAAAACTTTTAGATGTGGCACTGAGTTTACCAGATCAGAGATGAAAATGTGACATAAATGTTAAGGACCACTTTTACATAATTCTAGTCCTAACAAAACTAAAAGAGAGTAACATGAAATACCAACCTTAATGGCATCAATATTTTTCTGCTTGATATCAGCAGGAGAATGAAGATGAGTAAACTTCGCCAATGAAGTTACAAAAGCATCTCTATGAGTCTTCATGGACATTACAGCAGTAACATGGATAGCATATCGAAAGCCTTCAACACACAAAGCTAATACTACTTCATCATCACTCTGGTCAAGTGGCACGCTAAAGGCAGCCAACATAGGAGCCCAGCATACCTCAATCATGAATCTTAGAATCACCACATCTGTCGCTGCATAGTATATAGATCTGCACATTTCAACGCCAATACATATCTATAAGAAAATCCAGAATAAGTTTTTTTTTTTTTTTAAAAAAAATGCAACCCTTATTAGTTCATACTTCTGTCCAATTTAAATTCTAGGAAATAAGTTAACTAAGTGAAAGAGATGCCTCTGAGTTATGATTATTATTTATGCTAGTCAATCTTACTCAGATTTTCGAGCTTTTTCCTTAAATTGTTCTTGCATATGCCTGATGAGGTCATCACTGGTCTCCATATGCTTTTCCTCACCCCGCTTGCGGATCACAATATTCAAGATATTGTCCAAGCCTAATATTCTGTTTGAGTTCATAGACTGCTTCTGTTGAAGAGCCAAATCATCTTCTTTCATTTTGATCTCATTTCTAGATATCCGTTCATACAATGACCTCAAATACTCATCAGGTAAATCTTTTCCATCGTCTATACCACGATTGTTTCTTATAAAATCATCAGCTGACATCTACATGTTTCAAAATGAGATGAGAAAAAGAATGTTATCAGCAATCTATCTCAAACATTTGATTTCTTCAACTTATTAAATTTGTTATTTAAAAAAAAAAAAAAAAAAAAAAAAGGAGCACATTGATNTATCAGCAATCTATCTCAAACATTTGATTTCTTCAACTTATTAAATTTGTTATTTAAAAAAAAAAAAAAAAAAAAAAAAAGGAGCACCTTGATCTTCACCATAGGATTATGAGCATCGGTGTTCAGCATTATTACAGAATATGCAAGGACATAAGCTGTGTCGGCACTGATAAAAGCCTTTGGATTACATTTACAATAACGTTCAGCGAACTTTTCCATTATTCGATCAATCTTTTGTGCCTCACCAGGCAACCTAAAGCCTTGTAGAAAGGCCCTGATTGCTTCATCAAACTCCATGCCTTGAAAGTCAAATGAATCCACATATGCATGCATAACTTTAAGTGATAACTCTTCCCTTTCTCCAAGATAATCACCAATCAGAGTCTTGTTTAAATCAGAGGCATTTTTTAGAAAAGCTGCTATCTCCTCCGGGGAGTTGCCCACCTTATTTGCATTAATAAGAAATTCAATTCCTCTCTTGGGTTTCCGATTAAAAAGAGATATACCTTCCTGCCACATATTTTACATTAGGTTCCACTGGCAATGGTAAGACAAAAGAACAGTCCGAAGATCAATCTGTTTGTATCTCAATCACTATATATCTGCTTACCTGAAGTTCAAGCTTGTAAGCACGGCGCTGCTCAATTGTTGAAACATCAGAAACCTCACTTGATGCTTCAGAATGAGAATCTGATACCTCAACAACTGGCTCATCCCCAGTACCATTTGCCATGGGAACAGTTCCAGGTTCAGGACTGTTCTCCACTGCCTCAATTTTCTTAGTAGAATGAGGATCTGGAATGCGCAACTGTTTGTTCATCCAGTCTCCCATCGATCTCAGAATAGAAACTAGGCACTTCATCGCTTCAAGTTTCATTGTTACCTCTTGTGGTGGCAACATTGTTGTGGTTATACCGGGAGGGACACCTTGAGCAGTTTTAAGAAGTCCATTGACCATTCTACAACAAGATAGAGACATATAATGAACCAAGTCAATAACACAAAACACAAAAAAGACATATAGCTTAAATTTTCAATTCATATTATTCTCAATGCTTTTGTTTAATTGTATAATAAAGTTGAATTCTAAGGGTCAGAACATAACATACCTCTCAAAGATGTTTGAGGAGTTGACATCACAATCATAGTTAATAAAGATGTCTACTAAAATCTGTGAATCATCACAGAGCTTCTCTAAAAACCGAAGCACTATCATTTTCTGTTGAAAATTAGGTTGAGCAACATTTTCTAAAACTCTGAGCACAATCATAGGAAAGAACACCCCAATCTCTGCTTTCAGTCCAGCTCTAAATCTTGAAACCAGACTAATAAAAATGGAGCAAGAAAGCTGGAAAACGATCATAAGAGTTGAAGCACTGTTCTTCAACAATGACAGACACAAGTACTGCTTAATGGCTCCTAAAAACCTGTTTCACCACATAGCACGTCAATAGAAAAAAAATTTCAACTCTCAAAAATGAAAAATAGCACACAAATTCAAATTTATAGGAGTAAAATAAAAGAAAATTAGTAAAACTCAAATTCAAGCATTGACAAGAGAACAGAAGGGCAGAAGAGATGTCTAAACATCTTATTGATACTTAAAAAATAATTTTTCCAACTTTATGCCTACTAAAACATTTTGATGTCACAAATAAATTATGCTCTGCCACTAGTGTTATCAACAATGAACTCTACCACATAGCAACTTCCTGATTCTTCCAATAGAACTCCCTCCAGGAATGTCATAAACGACTCCAACATGGGAATGCAGCAAACTTTTTCATAATTAATAACTAAAATGTGGAAGGAAATCAATGAATATCTATTGATAACAACATAATTCAACTCCATCTATAACTTCCATAACCATTTCCATGTTTAATGTTCATAAAGTCAGCAAATAACCAGCTCCCCAGAATCCAATATGCACATATCATCCAATCATAAATCACCACTTTTCTGGAAATATTGACAAACAGAAAAGGCTAAATCCAAAGTTTTCCTAATCTTGGGAAAAAGAGACAAAGAATAGCAAACAAAATGTACTTACCAAATAAGACTTGACAGAATAAAGAGTAGCTAAAAAAAATGTACTTTCCAAATAAGACTTAAGAGAACAAAGAGTAACAAAGCATATATGCCATATTAAACAAATATTCATAAAGCTATTCAGAAGTGCTGACGTGATTCATCGCAATAAACCAGGATTATCATGATTCATGAACCAAAACATGCACCTTTCACTGGTCCTAAAAACAGCTCCGGCATTCTCCAACAGGATCTTCAACAACTCAAGAGCCACGATCTTCCCTCTCATCAATTGGGGATCAGCCAAAGCCTCCTTAGGCGGCGTTTTCATGGACAACTTACAAAGCGCTCTAAACACCAAAAACGCATCCCTTCTTAACTTGTTCCCAATCTGAACCTCCAAATCATCGTCTCTCTCGCCTTCTCCATCCGCCAGCTCCCCTTTCCTCCCCTCCAAGGCCGTCTTGTACATACTAATCTCCCAATACTTGGCGTCCAACATGTCCTTGTCCGTCGAATCCAGCAAATCCGCCGGATTCGTCGTCTCCACGGTGGTGGTTTCAAATGCACCATCATGCCCTGCAGCTGAAACCTTGCCCGGCGTAACCGGATTCAACACTCCATCGATATCTTGCATAATTTTGGTTATAAACCCTTGTACAAACACTGTCATGGACCCGTCCACATCAGATTTTTCCACTGGCTCCATCAATTCAGCAACCACAATCGGTTGAATCGGAACCGTTGATGAATCGGCCTCCATTCTTCTGAAAACAATCACTAACATTTGGATCAATGACGCCTTCGCAGTCGTCTGATTAACCACATTTTTACTTCCTAGATAAATATCATAACATGTTCTCACAATTTGTAACAAACAATCACCGTGAATCCTCAACGACATCGAAGTCACCGCCGATAAAAGCGTTTTCAAAACCAGCAACTCAACGGCATCGTCACCTAAATCATGGCATTTACAAACGGATTCGATCAACTTGGCCAGAAATTTCGCTTCCGGACCTCCGGTGGGGTCCGCCTCTCCACGAAGATAACCATGAGCGATCAATTTTTGAATACAATCAAGGGCAGGATCAACGATCTTGAGGAATCCAGTGCCGCAGGCGTTGATCAGAGGGCTGAGGATGGACTCTGATTCGGCTAGGGAGTATTCAACGGGGCCGCCGTCGTGGAGTGGGCCAGGGATGGAGCTGTCGGGTTCCGAATCTGTAGGCGACGCAGCCGTCGACGGAGACTGTTTCTGCAGCAAAGTGAGTCTCTCGAGAACGGATTTACATTCGTGAGCGAGCTTGGAATGTTTGCGCCAGGACGCGTTCTTGATGATCTTTTCAAGGGCTGGAGCTACGGCTTGGCTCAAGCGGGAATCGGCTTCCGAAGAAGCCATTCCCAAGTCTGGAATAGCTGTGACTCAGTGAGTCAGATCTGGAAAAAGAAGATGAAGGGAATCAAAACGAAACCGTGACGTTTTTGAGTTTTACCCGGTCGAGAAATGTTGACGAATTTACTGAAATGGACGTAATTGGCCCGCCTTTGATCGCCAAAAAAAAAAAGCAACAAAAAAGAATTGCAGAGTTGAGAGAGAGAGGAGAGAAGAGAGAGCCAGAGACTGTGAGAGTGAGCTCTTTGGTGCCAGGGAGAGAGGGGTCGAGATTCAGATCGCGTTCTTGGTTTGGTTTGGTTTTCCATAGAAAGTCCACGTTTGAAATTTTTATCACTTAAATACCCTCCTTATCATTTGGCGTCTGTGCTTAAAATTTAGAAATATTGTAGTAAGATAGAGGTTATTCTGGGTAATTCGCTTTATGTTCTTTGTTAATTTGTTGTTAGCTGTTAACCAGACGGGGATTTGGAGCTACAAAACGTAGGAAAAATACCCGCTAAAGCTAATTGTTAAAGAACCGAAAGAAAGAATTAAGTTTTTACTTTTTTACTTTATGAACAAAATTTCATAAAGATTTTGGTACAAAATTCAAACAATTATTTTACACAATTTATTATTGTCAAATTTTTGTTGACAATTCATCACCAATAGTTATGAATACCAAACCATCATTATTTATTTTATATATATATAACAAAATTTATGTTCTAAGTTATTTATTTATTCTAATTCACATACATGAATTAAAATTAATTAAAGTTTAAATATTGCGTTTATTTTTGTTATTATGTATTCAATAAAAAATCAACTTATCTATTAATGAATGGGCTGGGCTTTCAGTCTCTCGGGAAAAAATGGGCTGAACTTGTAAAACCATCAAAGAATTCAGGGTGGTTAAATACTGAAATGGATTCTGCTACAAGCCCACTAGTTCATCTACTTTTCATCGGATGTGTTCAAACTTCGTAAGTGTTATCAGTTTCACTTTCATCAACTGGTAGCATTCTGAGGTTATCAGAACCAGACGAAAGCCGTCACTTAATGAACGCTGCAAGTGCAATTTGATTTATCAATCATGGCTACCTGTTACTCCAACACGCTCTCTACATCCTACTCAATCTACCCACAAATTAACAAACTTAAAGCTACAAAACCACCCAGTTCATGGCAGTATTGGAATAGCTTATCATATCAAAAGCCCCTGAAACGCCCCTCTCGTAAATGCCATTTTGGTCCCACATTAGCAGTAATCATTGTAGAAGAGATGGGAAAAGCGCGAGTAAAAGAAGAAAAGGCAAGGTTCAAGTGGATTGAGATTGGCCCGAATATCAGAGAAGAAGAGAAGGAAGCAATATCTCAACTGCCACCTAAAATGACCAAAAGATGTAAGGCTCTGATGAAGCAGATCATTTGCTTTTCTCCTCAAAATGGCAGTTTAGCAGACTTGTTGGCTGCTTGGGTGAGGTTTATGAAGCCCAGGAGAGCTGATTGGCTTGCGGTTCTCAAGGAATTGAAGTTGAAGGAGCATCCGCTGTATCTTGAGGTAAAAACACCTTTTTTGTTGTCATGTCTTTTCAATTGCTGATTTGGGTAGCTGAGAATTGTTTGATTGATTGAATAATTAGCCTTTTTATCTTGTTGATTTGGCGAGATTTCATGTGTGCGGCAAATGCGAATTACTGGATAAGTAATGAGAAGTTTATCATAATTTGATTGATTTCATAGCTCTACTGACTAAGAACACCAAGTTTGTAATTTGCTTTTCCTTTATAATAATGCATTTCATTTGCAACAATCAGCAAGGACAAAATATTAACTTATAACCAATTCATCATAGGATATCATGAGATATTGTTAGTTGCCGCCTAACTCTTGTTAGTTGTTGATGGGTTACCTATCTCCCTCCTTGGTCTGCTTGATAATGATATCAGTTGTAGCCGTCAAACCAAAGAAATTAAGTTTAATACTTAAATTGGAAATCATGTTGATTTGCTTCTTCTGGGGGATGGCAGTTTCGAGGAGGTTTTTCTTTCCTTTTTCTTTTTTAAAAAAGATTAAGCTGCCTTATTTTGGTCTACTGAAAAAAAATTGCAGAAATTCACTGTTTATAGAGGCTTATTTGTGACTATATGAACTAGGCTTTTGGCATGAGAAGTTGACATCTTGCTTTGTGCTCGCTTCTTTCTTTGGTTAATGTCCTTTTGCTTTATTGTAAAATGCCTAATGCTTTGCCCACTCTTTGAATGAAAAATGATATTTTTTAAAGTATCAAATTTCCAAAAAGGGCAGTTCAAGATGGATCCTAAATTAGAACCATGTTAACAGTTGCATTTTCTGTTTCAAATATGGCTGTCTTCTATTATAATTTTACCTTCTAATCAAGCTTCTCAGTGTGTGTTAACAAAAAGAGAATCAAATTTCCTCAGGCTAATTGTACTTTGGGATGAGCAACCAAATCTTATGTTAAATACTTGTTCCTGGGCATACCAGTGAAATTTGAAAGTAGCAGACTTAAATCTGAGCTTTGATTTTAGGTGGCAGAACTTGCTCTACTAGAAGATTCTTTTGAAGCCAATATTCGTGACTATACAAAGATAATCCATGGTTATGGGAAACAAAACCAGCTTCAGGCTGCTGAAAATATTTTATTAGCTATGAAGAGAAAAGGTTTCATCTGTGATCAGGTAACCCTGACCACCATGGTTCACATGTACAGCAAGGCTGGCAATCTTAAGCTAGCAGAAGAAACTTTTGAGGATATTAGGTTGCTTGGTGAACCGTTGGATAAAAGATCATACGGATCAATGATCATGGCCTACATCAGAGCTGGAATGCCTGACCGTGGAGAGGTTTTACTTAGAGAAATGGATGCCCAGCAAATTTATGCAGGAAGTGAAGTTTACAAGGCATTGTTAAGAGGATATTCAATGAATGGTGATTCCGAAGGAGCTCAAAGGGTGTTTGATGCAATTCAGTTTGCAGGTATTACTCCTGACTCAAGGATGTGTGGACTCCTTATAAATGCCTATCGAGTAACAGGTGAAAGTCAGAAGGCATACATTGCATTTCAGAATATGAGGAAGGCTGCTCTTGAACCTAGTGATAAATGTGTAGCTTTAGTGTTGGCTGCATATGAAAAGGAAAACAACCTTAACAAGGCCTTGGAATTTCTGATGGATTTGGAGAGAGATGGAAATGTGGTTGGTAAAGAAGCTTCAGGCATATTGGCTGGGTGGTTCAGAAGACTTGGGGTGGTGCAAGAGGTCGAGCAAGTCCTGACAGAATATGCAATGATAGGAACATCTCGCAAAATTCCTGCCTCCTAATAATTGTCAAGCTTTCGTCCCAACAGTGGCTAACAACTTCAGTTCTCATGTACATAACATATACTTCTTTTGTTTGTCAAGATGACGGAGATGGAAGCATAGTGGTTAGACTTTAAATTTTTGTTTAGTTCCCAGCATCTCCCACCCGAACCTCAATTCTGCCCTGATTCTGTTGTGTTCTTACGAAGTTAAAATATACCAATTGAAAGGATGTTGACAAGCTCATGGGTGCGGAAAACTACGTGGCATCAATGCCAACCCAATATGCTTTTCCATAAAATGCATCCCCCGTCATCAGCACACCTCAAATGTAAGGCATCAATGCCAACACAACAATGGTTTCCTGGCTGGCCATCAGTTTCTATCTCAACTTTAAAGGATCTCGTAGGTTACGTGGGCCTTCGTTGTTGGATGTCAATAGAAAGCCCAAGTTTCTACGAATCCGTCTCTGTAATAGTCATAAAATTGGGCAATGGAAAATTCTACGAAATTGCCAAAACAATCCATAATGGAATTTGATTCTATTCTTTGTTAATTTCTCAAGTAGTCTTCATAATTTGATTCTGGTATTAGTTTTTTAAAGTTTTCTTCATAAATTCATAACTAAAAATTTAAATCAGAATTTGAAATAGTCGTAATATAATTATATTTTAATTAATAATATTACACTTACTAACAAATAATTGAAGTATCTTAACCCTAAATATCAGGTGATATGATACACATAAATGAATTGTTAAAATACAAATTTGGTATACTTACTTTATAAATATTTATGTTTATAATTCCATTTGCTTTAATAATCGTATACAAAAGTTTTATTCAGTATTATCTCTACAACCAAATTTTGTGACTTATTTTGCAACAGAAATGTTGAAATTCAGACTCTAATTAATTACTTAAAAGTATTACCCGATAAATGTAAAAGTGTAGAATGATGCAATTGCTTACATATGTATGAACTGAATTTGAATTTCACTTGTAATTCTGGAAAGGAAGCATCTAAGTGAGGAAAAAAAACTAATAGCAAAAATATTAAAGAGATGAGTTATTCAGATTACTTGCTCATGGTTGAAATAACATGAAATTCAGTTCTCTTTCTATTTGATCAACACAAATTCCGCGTCAAGTAGTTTACTTGTTAATAGGGTCATGATGACATGATGAGTCTCATTTAGAGAGAGATGGTAATGATGAAGCATCGGTGCATGGCATGGAACCTGGCGGTGGAGATCCGTGTCTGTGGTAGAGTTCTCTTGCCAATGCTTGAAGATCAGCGCTACTTGGTCCAGTTGATGATGAGCAAGTGCCCCCAAATTGACGTGGATCCATTTGCCGCTGCTGCATGCCCCATGAATGCTGCACCATTGGATCAAAAAGGGACGATAAATCGTATGCAGGTGGCATGGAGGAGGCCGAAGGGAGATCAGATATTGAGAGAGGAGGCGCCGTCATTAGTGCTTGCGGTGGAGGAGGAGGAGGCGGCGGTGGCGTTGGAAGCTCCAATGTTGCTAAATGGGCTTGTAAGTATGATAGCTCAGCTTGCAAGTTCACCACCTGCACATATAAGGAATTTGCTAAATTTTACCCACGAAAGAACAACTACTATATGCTTCATGTGTACATATTCTGCAATTTTTGTAGCACAGTTGAATGGACTTTGAGCGCTCTAAAGAAGTGGAGTGATGAAGGCAACTTGGAATTATTACTAAATTTCGACATTATTGTAGAATAAGACGAAAACTTCCCAATCAGTCAAGTGGTAAATTGAAAGAATACGAACATTTGATTATAATACTAAACATTGAGGCAAGTTTAAGTCTTCTCTAGTGGTAAAATTATTAATTTAAAATTTCGAAAGGGTGCTTGAATTATGTGCATCAGAACATGGTGTTGCGGAGAAATGAAGATTTCTTGTGGCATAAATACAAATAACGTATACCGTGACTGGTACAGAAGCATATATAATTGGTCATCGGAAGAATAAGCCGATCGAGGAGCCAAAGCTGTTGGTTGTTGAACTTAGATCTAACTTTATGAATTAAATAACCACTCAAGCAAGGATCCTAAACATTAAGTAAAGACATATTTATACACAAACATAATATGTAGTTATGCATTTCCAGAACTGACAGAAGGAGAAGAAACTAAAGAAGACGAAAGTGGGTAAAGAGGAAAAAGTAAAAGCTAACCATACGTTACTCCAAACACAATTGGGGTACGTAGAAGGAAGGGAAAAAATGGAGGTCGATCAATATTTAATAATTAATGTTAAGTAACAAAAAGCTTTGGCTTCTTATTTTTATATTGAGCTAGCGCTCCAAATTAAACAAAGCAGTGCATGTTCATGAAATCAAGGAAGCTGAAAGAGATTGTTTCCATTGATTTGCTATGAGGAATTGACAGAACTACGGACTCATATGTGTACTGTGGCGTGTGATTGGATTTGGAGCCTTGGAAGTCCCAACAAATTGTATAGTGGGGAACAAGAAACAGTTCTGGAGCTGATAAAGAATCTATAAGAAGAACAAGCGAACCGACCATCTCCCTAAAACCAGCAAAAATCTCCGAGTTGCACAGAAAGATAGCAGAAACTTGTAGGCTAGCTACCTGCTAGACCATTGTAGTAACCGCTGACCATATCATTAGTTCTTAATCAAATATAGCGTTCTAGATTTCAGTAAAAGCACGAAACTGCCTACTAAGCACCAGAGTTTGCCCTATGCTTTCTCTCATAATTCTCTTGTTACCTTTTTCTAACCAAATTTACTTCTAATTTAGGGCATGCACTGAGATATATACTCTCTTTTACACGTAATAAGAATTATCATCAACTTAATTAACAAGAGAAAAATAAGATTCAATCGCTTAATGCATATTCATATCTGCAGTATTTCCCGTATAAAACAGGCAATACATTTCGGACCAAATCATTTTCAAGGATGATTAATAATGATTTGTCCTTTTACCAAAAACCAAGATGACAGCATCCCAGAACCAAAAATAGGATAATTAATTCATTACCTGTTGCTGAAGGGCAAAGATATGAGCAACACAGCCATAAACAGGATCTCTAAGGCGAGCCTGAGCCTCGTAGCATATTGTGACCACCGCATCAAGCCTTTTGTGAACCGGGATATGTAGAAGAAGCTTCGAAACATTACTTGCCCCAAAAACCTTGTGCACAGCAGCAAAATGAGCAGCACCTTGTTCTGAATCGAAATAAGGCGCAAAAATACACCCCGGAACACATTTCCTCCTCAAAAACTTGCACGCGCCACATGGTCCGCTCCCACCCCCTCCGCCTCCACTTCCACCACTACTGCTGCTACTGCCACCGCCGCCACCACCACCAACGCTGCCGCTGGTGCAAGGGTTTGAACTCATGACTAGGCTTAACTATGTTTAAATTTGGTGTCAACTTTTTATGTATACTAAAACCATCTCATCATTATTAGGGTTTGAGGGCACTTTGAAGGTAATAATAAAGACGAAGAGAAGAGACAGAATACGAAAAGGTGTTCTTAGAGTTTGGGTTGGTGGGTGGTGGTGGAGTTATTTTGGTATATAGAAGAAGATGTTGGTTTTTTAATGGGGATTTAAAACGCTAGACGAAGTCTTTAAAGCCACGCGAGAGAGCAAACCCCCATTTAGCTGCTTGCGTGAAGCAAACATGCGATAAGCCTAGCTAGCCTCAACTGCCCTTTAATTTTTTCATTTATCTTCCTTCATCTCGTGAATTTTTCTAACAAAACTCATGTTGTTTTCTCTCTCTTTTAAAAGTTTTATAGCATAAAAAACGAATATTTATCTACAACTTTGCTTTTGCTATATCTGAATCTGCCTTGCAAACAAAAGAATGGACTTGAGAACTCGAAACGTGTCAATGCGTCTGTTTGTATTTGCCACTGCGTGTATTAAGCAGCGTAGAGAACAAAAGACGCCAACTCTCTCTCAACGTTGAAAATGACTCAGCATTTTCCTTTCCTTTTACAATATAATAAGCCAAATCAGAGCTTCTTTGGCCACTGGTTTTTTTAATTTGTTTTTAACTATATTTGGTTATTGTAATCAATGAATACGCCTTTTCAACCTATAAAAACTTAATCAAAGGAGCAATAGTACTTGAATTTTGACATTTGAGAGAATGAGTAAGGAGGTAGTATACTGTTATGTACACGCCATATCAGTACTGGAAAAAGGAAACTATTAATTCATCAAAGTATATCTGTATACACACATATAATAAATTTATCATCTCTCTTCTCTTCTTTTGATTTTACAGGTCAAATAAGTTGGCTGCAACATGCTTACTGATAAAACCGATCTTGGATGGTGGAGTTCATGATAATGATAGATTTTTACCATGATTATGACAATGATTGATTCTGCTGTTGAAACCTCACCTGAATGATACACTTGCCTTTGTGTGCCAAAGCTGGCCAGCTCACTTTCCTTACTATTACAATACTTTTAATTTATCAAAAAAGATTAACACATGAACAATCTGTGGGCTGCGACGGTGCAAAGCCACTACCGTAATCTGGACATACTAGTAACAATAATAAAGTTTTATTTAAAAAAAAAAAAGGAAAATAAACTTCAAATAGCAACAAACAATTTTGTAATTTTTATTTCATTCCGTGCCACATTAATGTTGGGTTAGCCTATAATTAACAGCGATTAACAAGACAATCAAAGGGTCAAAACCAAATTCCGGCAGTCAAAGCAACAGTTCTAGACAAGCCAAACGGTGATTAAGAACGTAACCGTTTGATAAAAGATGACATCATACATCATTCAAAAAGGGGACACATGCGCTGTTCACTTGAAAAGAAAGTAACGTTCCATTTTTTTCAATTTTTAACTCATAAATCCAAGTCTCTGATGCAATAAAATCATAATATGTTGTTATTTTTTGGAGTCAATACAAGGAAAAAAACAAATTAGAATATGTTAAAATTCATAACAATGCATCACCATGCCATCCAATCTTGTCCAATCCGTGTGCTGTGTAGAGGAAGCACTGACGAAAGCCCTAAACCCCACTATTTGACCCAATACATGTCTTGATTTTAGATCCCAATACGCGATTGTGATTTGCGATATACATTTGCTTACATCATAATACCTCCGTCCTGACTCCTGATTTGCTTTGGTGTTAAATATAATGCAAAAGGTTCTATATGAGTATATAGAAAATGATAGGTACTACTCATTTTATAAATTTCTTTTCAGAAAACTGGTAATAAAATGTAAATTCAAACAGATAGAGAAGAAACCAAGATTAAGCATGGATTGTATTCTGTTGATTGAGATGTAGGAAAATCAAGTAACAATGTCCCTACATGAATTGAGAAAGGCCAAGTTGTGTTAGGGGTTGCCTAAACTTTTAGTAACAGAAGCATGTAGCCTCATCTGTAATTAGGACCCTACAGACGAATTCTTCCACTCGTGTGGTCAACACTCGGAGAAATATATCGATATAATTATAATCGCTTTGCGAGTTTTCTGGTGGAAGAAGTTTGTTCTTGATTACAGGATGTCACCTCGACGTACAGCAAAGTAGCTGTTAAGTGTATTATTTTATCAGTTAAGCAAGTTTAGGAAGAAAGAAAGAGAGATTATTAAATGGGAATTGATTGATAATAAAAAATTAACGGAGTCAAAGAAAGGATTTGGACCAAGAATAATCATGCTATCTAAAAGAAATACTTTTAATTTATCACTCTAAAGGTGCACGTTAGTCAAATAATCTTGAAATTTATGATCTCCATCCGCCGCTTTTGAAAAGTAGAGATGATGATTTTATATATACTCTTATTCAAGTACACTACAGCTATCGTTTCTTGTACAAACAAGATGGTATTGTTTACATTTCTTAGCATGTTGAAGAATCTGAAGATGAAGCTTTTCAGCTAAAAGTGAACTCTAAGCAGATCAGCGAGGAACTGAGGGTTGGCCGTCTATCTCTTATCTCAAGTTAACCTTTATTAAAAGCATATATATGGACATGCTCAAGAAGTATAAAATTAATATTAATTACCTATAATAGTATTAACATGGAGCCTGTAGGTGGTGTTCTATATGGCGATCCCTTTTTCTTTTTTAACCACCCTTTTCTACAGTTAATATCATAGAAAATAAAAAATAAAAAATAAATAAATCTTGGGCCGAAACAGATCGATGTGGGTGGGCTCAAATATCCAGCTCTAGCACCTCTGGCAGGCCCAGTGACAAAGTGGCAGCGCCAGGTCAATGGTAAATAGAAGCGATAAAGGTAAAATTAATGGAAACAAAAATTTCATCCGCAACTTGAAGAGTAGATGTAGAGGAGACAATATTTCTTCAGTAGATTATTTTCTACGTCAGCTGCACACGGACCAGACAAGGGGCGAACGGCGGACCAGACAAGAAGCGAACGGCGCGGTTCTGTTTTGATTTTGAAAGTTTTCACCATCACTATATATGAATAATGAATCTCTACTCTGTAGCAGTGTAGCCCCTTACATGTACGTATATGCTGTTCTGTACTTTGAGTGAAGGCTTGGCCTCTAATTTCAACTGTGTTATTGTTTGTCTAACGTTGTTTTGTACTAAATAGGATAAAGCTGGTTGACATTAATAAGGGGGAACTTACTCTGACCCCCCAATTAGATTTCAAGAAAACACTTAACCCTACACTTTTACTAAACTAACACTTATCCCCCTACCACTGTTTTCTCAAAACTAAGGGGGGTGTATTCAATTAAGACTTTTAAAGACTTTTTATAACTGAATGACTTTTATAGACTTATAGACTTT
>JANLJB010030193.1:2569-21354 GCA_026212285.1 Bursera cuneata | reverse complement strand
TACGATTTCGCTACTGTGTCCACCTGCTGTGGCGGCAATGGTGGTTGCTTTTGTTACGGGCACGTATGCAGTGCTAATACCTTCTTCGGGGCTTGCAATTGCCAGTTGTGCCGTAGGTTTGAGTCTCTTCTTGTTAGTATTTTATTTCTTTAGCGCCTTTATAGCTGCAGGTAAGATTGGTTTATTTGAATAAAAGACTGACATTTGTCTGAATAGTATGTCAATTATGTATATATATATTTTTTAAATAAAAACAATTATATCAACGGGTTATTATTAAAATAATAAGTAAATAGGATAATAAAAAAAAATAGAGAAATTAAAAGAATCATACTTGCTCATAAGATAAAAGTTAAAACAATAAATATGATCTATTTATCTTATTATTCATTTCATATTATATCAATTTGGGATATAAAATTAGGATATAAATTTTATACTTTTAATATTATTTATAATTTAACCGTTATGGAGTTTGTTAAGAGTCACATAAAAAATAATGAGTTTTTGGTCATCGCGTCTTGCCACTTATACACGATAACGGGGATGGGTTTGTACTTGGAAGTTGGGCAACAATCACCAAATGAAGTCGAACAAAGTGTGTTGCACTCTCAGTTAGATTCATTTGACATCATTATAATGGAAAATAAAGTGGAACCCCAAGACGTAACTTTTTGGGCCCAAAATAAGTCAAGTTATAGCCCTTACCCTGATGTGGTATAGTTGACCCAAAAGAGGATATAAATAGTATTTTATTCTGAAGCCCACTATAAATTCATGATCAATGTATTGGACCCGCGAACTATTCTTTTCCTAATATATTATATATTTAAAAAATTATTAATTGCATATTACTATTATAATTAATTTAAAAGGGTAGGGTTATATGAACTCTAAAACATACTTTCAACACTCAGTCTTAAATTACGCATATTATTCAAAGTTTTAAAATAATTATATTCTAGATAATTTATTTTTAATTTTTAGAAAATAAAAAATATAACTATTATAATTAATTTAAAAGGTCGATATTTGATTAGATGAAATGTACTATCAAAACAAAAAAATGTAAACAATTTACATGATTTACTAATGAAACTATCTATGCAAATTACTATTTTCACCAATTTTCAATAAATATTTTTGTTTTAATCGTATTTTCATGTAATTAAGTATAAATTTAAATTTAAATTAGCCTCATAATTTATATATATGATTATAATTATTTTTTTTCAATGAATGTTTTTCATAAAGGGGTGTAAAGAGGAAACTTTTTAAAATCAATCAATTTTTTTTTAATTGCCAATCGCGATACTCCATTGTATGTTGTTGCGAGACGTAGGCATGCTGCTCTCGTGGAAGTCGTTATAGAATACTTAAAAGCTCAACATGAAAAACTAGAAAATGGGCTGGGAGCTGGCGAGCAGATGCTGAGGATGACCAATGATGAGGGAAACAAAGCATTGCACGGGGCAGTGAGAACTGCTTCCTTAGATGTGGTGAAATTATTAACAAAATAAGATATTGAATTTTCATATCCTACAAATCATTACAGCGAAACACCACTTTTTATTGCTGCCGCTAAAGGACATGTAGATGTGGTGGCTGAAATATTAACAACTTGTAGATCAACCGCCCATGGAGGTCCCAATGGAAAGACGGCTTTGCATGCAGCAGTCATAACTAAAGACTTAGGTATTCTGCTTATTATATCTGCTTCAGATACGCGCGGTGTATATATATATATAATAAGTTACGAATTAAGTTATTCATATCGAATATGAACGAATAGTTACAAAGTATGTTTGATTAATATTAAATACTTATTTTATCCATATAGTTTGAAGTTCTTGTTATATGTTTTGTTCTTTTGACTTAAGTTAAAATGTTAGATTCTTATTATTTTTGTGTGTTTTTATGTTTTATCGTTAGTTTTAGTAACTTTTGTTTATTTATGTTGTATGTGAAAGATTAAGAATGAATCATGCAAAAGAGAAGGCTAAGTGTGAAGAAAAAAGAAAAACAAGTCAACAAATCAATTTTAGTTTCTTTGTAGGAACACCTTTCGATTTTTTAGGCATAACTTATTTGTCCGATATCGAAATACGATGATTGTGGTGGCTTTGGAAAGTTAAAAGATTGAGCTACAATTTTTTTTATACTAGGGAGTCGATTTTCTAGAAAGATTGCACTGGGACACACAAAGTTACTCGTTATGGCATCAATACGATTTTAGAATATACAAAACTCTCTCAGAACAACAAATAGAAGAACAAGCCCTAAAAAAAAAAAAACGAAGAGCCTATAGAAGAGCAAAATGAGCCAACTAGCATATATAAGTCCTGGACCCATTCAATGACCACAACAAGCCGCCCCAACCTTAGTAACCCTGTTTGAGAAATAAACTTTAAATATTATTAATATTAATTATCGATTTTAATATTTTGATTTTGATTTTGATTTTTCTAGTTGAGGAGACTTGTCCTATGCTTGGAACCTTTACTTTCAGGTGGTTGACTTTTATAATAGGCAAACTGTCACAAAATGTAATCATCGCTTTCATTACATCTGTCTTAAAAATTGATGAAAAGCTCATAATACTTATCTTGTGTGTCGTGGCTATCTATTATTTATTAATTTATATCAACATTGATGAGACTTATCCAGTGAAACATAATTTTGGTGGTTGGTATTTTATATTATTTGTGTTTAAGCTACGAATTGAGTTATTCATATCGAATATGAAGGAATAGTTGTAAACAAAGTCTGATTAATATTAAATACTTATTTTATCTGTATACTTTGAAGTTCGTGTCATGTGTTTTCTTTTTTTAACTTAAGTTAAAATATTAGATTCTTATTGTTTTTGTGTGTTTTTATATTTTATTATTAGTTTTAGTAACTTTTGCTTATTTATGCTAAATGTGAAAGATTGAGAATGAATCATACAAAAGAGAAGGCTAAATGTGACGAAAATGGAAAAATAAATCAACAAATCAATTTTAGTTTCTCTGCAGGAACACTTATTAGTTTTTTAGGCATAATTTATTTGTCCGATATCAAAATACGGTGATTCTCGTGACATTGGAAAGTTAAGAGATAGAGCTACAACTTTTTTCCATAGTGGGCACCGATTTTCCAAAAAGTTTGCATTGGGGCGTACAAAGTTGCTCATTATGACACCAATACAATTTTAGAATGTCCAAATCTCTTCCACTATAAATAGAAATCATATTTTTTAGTTAAGAGGAGGAGAGATGATGACTAGAGATATACATAGTGCGACCTCTATACATATTATATAGCTACAGCTATGAAAATCGGAGGAGAAGATCCCACAAAACAGCAGATGGAAGAAGAAGCTGCCTCCACAGAAGAGCATTCAGAAGTAGAATTGGAGGAGAAGATCCCACAAAACAGCAGATGGAAGAAGAAGTTGTCTCCACAGAAGAGCATTCAGAAGTAGAAGGAGCTCTCTTAGAATAACAAATAGAAGAACAAGCCCCAGAAGAAAACAAATAGCCTATAGAAGTGCAAAAAGAGTTAACTAACATGTATAAGTCCTGGACCCATTCAATGACCACAGCGAGCCGCCCAACCTTAGTAACCCTGTTTGAGAAATAAACTTTAAACATTATTGATATTAATTACTGATTTTAATATTTTGATTTTGATTTTTCTAGCTGAGGAGACTTGTCCCATATGCTTGGAACCTTTACTTTAGGTGGTTGACTTTTATGATGGGTACTCTGTTATCGAATGTAATCATCGCTTCTATTATATGTGTCTTAAAAATTAATGAAAAGCTCATAATACTTATCGTATGTGTCGTGGCTATCTATTCTTTACTAATTTATGTCAGCATTGATGAGACTTCTCTAATGAAATGTAATTTTGATAGTTGGTATTTTACACTAGTTGTGTTTAAGTTACGAATTAAGTTATTCATATCGAATATGAATAAATAGTTGTAAGAAAAGTCTGATTAATATTAAATACTTATTTTATCAGTACGGTTTAAAGTTTGTGTTATGCGTTTTCTTTTTTTGACTTAAGTTAAAATGTTAGATTATTCTTTTTTTTATGTTTTTATGTTTTATTGTTAGTTTATTAATTTTTGCTTATTTATGCTATATGTGAAAGATTGAGAAAGAATCATGCAAAAGAGATGACAGAATATGAAGAAAATATAAAAATAAATCAACAAATCAATTTTAGTTTTTCCGTTAGAACACCTCTTGGTTTTTTGGGCATAACTTCTTTGTTTGATATTGAAATACGGTGATTCTGGTGGTGTTGGAAAGTTAAGAGATAGAGCGACAACTTTTTTCCATACTGGGGCACCAATTTTTCAGAAAGTTTGCACTGGGGTGCACAAAGTTGCTCGTTATGGCGCCAACGCGATCTTAGAACATCCAAAACTCTTCCACTATAAATAGAGATCATATTTTAGAGATTAAGGGAGGAGAGATGACGACTAGGGATATATATAGTGCGACCTCTATACATATTATATAGCTGCAACCATGAAAACAAGAGGAGAAGATCCGACAGAGCAGCAGATGGAAGAAGAAGCAGCCTCTACAGAAGAGCAATCAGAAATAGAAAGAGCTCTTTCAGAACAACAAATGGAAGAACAAGCTTTGGAAAAAAATTAAAAGCCTATAGAAGAGCAAAATGGGCCAACTAGCATGCATAAGTCCTGGACCCATTCAATGCCCACAACGAGCCATCGAACCTTAGTAACCCTGTTTGAGAAATAAACTTTAAATATTATTGACATTAATTTCCGATTTTAATATTTTGATTTTGATTTTGAATTTTCTAGCTGAGGAGACTTGTCCCATATGCTTGGAACCTTTGCTTCAGGTGGTTGACTTTTATCATGGGCACGCTATCACCAAATGTAATCATCACTTCCATTATGTGTCTTAATAATTGACAAAAAGCTCATAATACTTGTCATATGTGTCGTGGCTATCTATTCTTTACTAATTTATGTCAGTATTGATGAGACTTCTCCAATAAAAAGTAATTTTGATAGTTGATTTTTTATACTAGTTGTGTTTAAGTTAAGAATTAAGTTATTCATATCGAATATGAATGAATAGTTGCAAGAAAAGTCTGATTAATATTAAATAATTATTTTATCAATATGGTTTAAAGTTTGTGTTATGTGTTTTCTTTTTGTGAAATTAAATACTTATTTTACCCTGTCCAGATTGTTGTGAAATGGTTGACGACAAGGGTGGAATGTTCTTCACTTTCCCATGATTTTGCTAAGTGTTCCCAAATTGAAAACTTCCTAACAAAACTCTCAGTTAATAAATATCTTCTAACAAGTCTTCTAAAGAGAAAGGATGCTAAAGGGAACACTCCTCTTCATGTGTTTGCTGCTTTCGATTCAGAATATTATGAAAATATTATGGAAGGATTTGGGAGAGACAAGTGGCTCTTCAACAGGCAAAATGATAATGTACAAGATATATACTATGTTTTGGGTCTGCAGAGCTTAAGGTAAAAGCTTTAAATCTGCCCATTCTTTTAGAATCACTCCTATTTCAACTCTTTCCGTAAAGAGTTAAGTCTTTCTAAATTAAGCTATGATTATTATTATTATTATTATTTAAATGCTGGCCTTTCAACATGAGAATGCTTTATATATAGCTAAATACTCATTTAAATAATTATCAATGCATATTGCAGCAAGAAATAATTGACTTGTCAAATGTTACGAATCGGCCATATCGCTATGGGTGCAGCTCGAATATAAATGATAAATGGGACCATGAAGAGATTGTTTCGATGGAGAAACTAAAAGAATCTCATCTGGTAGTAGCTGCACCCACAGCGACAGTAACTTTTGCAGCAGCTTTCACAATGCCTGGTGGTTATAGAAGTGATGGTTTAAATCAAGGTACTCCAATCTTAAGTAAAAAGGTAACCTTTCAAGGATTTGTTATATCAAATGGTAAAGCTACGATCCTGTCAGTTTTTGGAATCTTTGTCCACTTTATGCTGACAGCACTTGTACTAGATAAATCCAAAGCCAGGTATGGGTACCGTTACGCTACTTACTCGACTATAATTGCCCTGTCAGCATTAATGGTGGTTGCTTTCTATACAGGGACACAAGCAGTGCTACTGCCTTCTTCCTTGCTTGCAATTACCAATATTCCCTTAGGCTTGGGTTTCTACGTGTTATGGGGTTGCTTCATCTGGATGATTATAAAAACTGAATATAAGCCGAAGCCATGATTCGATAAGATAGTTTATATGTAATAATTAATTAAGGGTTTATTTGTTTCGATTATATAATTTGAATATAATTAAATGGTTGTCATCTAAACTTTCAGAATATTTATTTATTTGCTTGTTTTACAGTTGATTAGTGTTATCAGATAAAAATATATAAATGAATAGTAAAGAAACTTAAAAGTTTTCTTCTATCCTAATAAAGAATTAATGTCGGAAAGATTTCGTCTGGTGATGAAATTTGTTCTATACAACATTTTAGCTTTAAGAACCAAATTCTTTTCTTATGAGAAATAACCTTAAGCAAGAAATATATGCTCTTGTTTTACTTCAGATCTCCTGCCTTCTTTGCTTCCGAATCGAGTTTGGGGTTTCTTGTGGAGACCCAATTTCGATCCTCTTAGCTCACGTTAGTGAAGCAACACCTGTAAGTAATTATATTTTTCTCCTATAAAATCTCTCATCCTGTAGAACCGAATTATTCTTATGAAATTACGTTAATGATCAGATTAGCACGTAGCTTAAAATATAAACTTTGAAAATAAAATATTAATCTAATTAGATAACAGTTTAGCTTCAAAGATGGGGTAGTTCTATATTAATTTAATTTAAGAATGATTTGAGGCAAATTATTGTTTTTTTCAGATTAAAAAAGTTTTAGTTATGGGTCGAACCATTATAACTAATTTTTTTTTTCACTTAATTTCTTATATTCTCTTATAACGAATGATTATATTCCAATGGTTAGAGAGTTATTGGATTGCCATAATGAAGATTATATTTTACCTTTTGGATTTACAACTATTGAAGTATATTACATCCATGATTATGTAAGAGTGTAAAAACTAAATTAAAGGGAAAAATGTTAATTAGAATGTCCAAGCCTCCTACTCCACTCTACTTCTTAAAAAAGGTAACTATTTTATCTTACAGACTTTATTAAAGAGATATACTTTCCTTGGATTAAGAGGGAACATTTCTTTTCTAACTTATCCATATTAAATCGTAAATCTTTTCATACATATAAGTGTTAACTACAAGTTATTTATATACACACCATTTAAGGGTAAAAGTTTTAGAATTTAAGTTGAAAATATAAACTTTTAAAATACTCTATTTAGTTAATATGTTGATTTTAGAACGAGAGGTCGATAAATTAATTTTCGTAAGTCTAAGAATAAAAGTATATATATGAAAATCTCATGCAATTATCTCAATACTTAACTTAAGAAAAATATATTAAAAAAAAATAATAATGAAAAAACCAAAGGCTAATGTTTGAAACCTTGTTGAACCAGCTTCCCTCCTTCACATATATAAGCAGAGCAGAGGCAACGTTGTTTATGCTTATTAATTCTTTCCAAATTCCAAGCGGAACAATACACTGCGCCAATGGCTTCTGATTCAATTGTGATCGATATAACTGCATCAGACTCAGACAGCAACCATGAGATCGATCCTCGTTTGTTCAAAGCTGCAACTGAGGGTAATATTCAACCCTTCAAGAAGAAAAATCAACATCTTGAGCTTATGGTGACACCGATCAAGAACACGGTCCTGCATATCCACATTACATCACTGAGTCAGACCCCGAAATCAAGAGATTTCGTGAAACAAATACTAGAGATATGTCCATCCCTGCTTCTACAAGTTAATGCCAATGGCGATACCCCACTACATGTTGCGGCGAGATGTGGGGTTGCTGCTATCGTGGAAGTTCTTATAGAATGCTCAAAAGCTCAACATGAAGAACTAGAAAATGGGCTGGGCGCTAGCAAGCAGATGCTGAGGATGACCAACGATGAGGGGAACACAGCGTTGCATGAGGCAGTGAGATCTGCTTCCTTAGATGTGGTGAAATTATTAACGGAAGAAGATCCTGAATTTTCATATTCTGCAAATCTTTACGGCGAAACACCACTTTTTATTGCCGCCGCTGAACGACATGTAGATGTGGTGTCTAAAATATTAACAACTCGTAGATCAACCGCCCATGGAGGTCCCGATGGAAAGTCGGCTTTGCATGCAGCAGTCATCACTAAAGACTTAGGTATTCCGCTTCTTAAATCTGCTTCATATCCACGCGGTATATTTTTTTTACTTATTATTATTTTTTTTTTAAAGCTAAGGTTAAAATGATACTAGAGAAAAAGAAATATTTGACCAAAGAATTAGACCAATATGGGTGGACTCCTCTTCATTATGCTGCATATTTCGGAGGGGATTCAATTGTGGAGGAACTTTTAAAATCTGATAAATCTGCTGCCTATACTACTGACAAAGTTAGAAAGACGACACCTCTTAATCTGGCAGCTGGCCAAGGGCTTGGTAAAATAATGGAAGCAATTCTTTTTGACTGCCCAGATTGTTGTGAAATGGTTGACGAAAAGGGGTGGAATGTTCTTCACTTTGCGATGGTTAGTTTGAGCTATCGTCAATTGAGAAGCTTCCTTAAAAAACTCGTAGTTAATGAGTATCTTCTAAGAAGTCTTCTAAATAGAAAAGATGCCAAAGGGAACACTCCACTTCATGTGCTTGCTGCTTGCCGCTCAGTCCGAACATATGCAGTAATAATTAATAAATTTGGACGCTACAATTGGCTTTTCAACGAGCAAAATGATAGAATACCAAAAATTGTATCTTTCGGATCTGCAAAGCTGAAGGTAAAAGCTTTAACTTAAAAGAGATTTTGGTGGAAACTACCCCTTCTTTAGAATCACTTTCTTTCAACTCTTTATTAAACTTAGCTGAAATTTTATTTATTTCCTTTTTTAATGCTGAATTTTGAACAAGAGAATATACTTCATATGTTCATAAAAAATTAATAATTGATAATGTATACTACAGCAAGAAATGAAGGAATGGTCAAAAGTTGTTGATGCTGGACCATATCGATATGGTATTATTGTACCTAACAGAATAATATGGAAGGATAAATTGTTCACTGCAGTGGAGAATTCAAAAGAATCACGTTTGGTAGTTGCGGCACTCATAGCAACAGTAACTTTTGCAGCAGCTTTCACGATGCCTGGTGGTTATAAAAGCGATGGCGTAGACGAAGGCAATGCAATCTTAACTAGAAGGGTGGCTTTTCAAGCCTTTGTTATATCAGATGCTATAGCTATGGTACTTTCCCTTTTCGCCGTCCTTGTCCACTTTTATATCTCAGTTAACACACATAAATTCAAGTACTTGTACCATTTCACTTCTGTGCCCACCGAATTTGCTGCGTATGCAATGGTGGTTGCTTTTGTTACAGGCACGTATGCAGTTCTAATACCTTCTCCGGGGCTTGCAATTGCCAATTGTGTTGTAGGCTTGAGTTTCTTCTTGTTATTATTTTTCTTCTTTCGCAGGCTATACAAGGGTCGAAGGAGCAATAGTTTGTTTGAATAAAAGACTGACATTTGTCTGAATAGTATGTCCATTATGTCTCTGTCTATGTTTTTATTTTATAAATTTAATACTAATCAATGTCAAATAAAATATTTTACATATAATGTAAAATATGACCGAAATCTCTAAATGTGTCACGTGGCCACCTTGTATATCTGATCTTTTATTTGCACGAGAACCTTAAATAACCTAGAGGAAAATTTTTTACCGAAAATGGTGAATACTAAAGCTTTGTGAGTAGATATTAGTTTTGAAAAATAAAACATATATATTTTCACAATATACAAACCTTGAATCTGACTTTATAAACTTTACATGTTGCAAAACAAATTTTGTCCATACCATAAATATGATACAAATATGAAATAACATATATTGATATGAATATAATGAAATATAATTCAGTCATAGTCATGACTTAACATAATCTTTGCCAAACTAGTATCCAAGGGATATCTATCATACCTGACGAAGCAACATCATCACACCGAAAGAGCTAGAGACGATCTTATCTAGGGGAGGGTACAAGTATTGGTGGTTTAAAAACCACTTTCACTTTCTCATTTAATATAATATCATTTCTTACACTTCATAACAACATAGATCATATTATGAAATTATAACCAAAATCTGATAATTTCTGAAAAAAATTCTAAAAATCATTTATCTAAAATCCATTCAAAGCTTATGATACTATATAAAACAATAATAATTGTTCATAGTCAATAAATGTCATAATAAATAAAATGACATTTTCAGCAAATATTTAATCAATAAACTTTTATCTACTCATAACAAACTGTATATAAGTTTGATGAAAATAATTCATCAATAATTTTAAAAGTATCAACTCACAAAATAAGGTATTCAAGTTTGTCTAATTTCCAGATCCTCTAATTGCTCCCCTAACTGATTTCTACTATAACAATAATGTCAAAATATATATTAAACTCAATATAAAGTAGTTATCATAAAGTAATCAAATAACCACCAAACTGCAAAATAACCGGTACAAATATTTCCTTCCTCCTCGTTTTCTCTATTTTTCCAAAACAGCAAATATTATGATCTTAGCTCAAACTTTCATTTATTCCCCTGAATTTTCTGAGAAATTCATTACTTCAACTCAAGACCATCAAAATTCTTTAAGAATCGTCACATACAAAAAATTAACTGAATTATGAAATCAGCCTACACAACCTCTATACATCGATTTCTACTGACTAGATACTTACTCCAAACCTTACAAAAATTTGCAGGATTCAATTACACACACAAACCATACTGCCTTAAAAATCTCGGATCAAAATGAGCTCATATAAGCCTTGCAAAAAATTTAGTTTTGCAAGTTTCCAATTCTGTCCAACAAGCTTTCAAACATAACAGCATGATTTCGAAAATTCATAACTCTCTGAATATAAGTCCAAAAATTACAAAACTCTCCAGCCTACCAGAAAATACAATAATGATTCATCATACCAAAAATAATAATTTTTGGAGAAGTCGAAGTTGTTAAAAAAAAAAATTTCCATGCTCTGTTATGAAAACTGCAAATTCCAGACTTACTGATTTGACTTTGAAAAATAACTATAAATTATATACAAACCCGATTTAAGAAAATCAGTTTTATTTGAAAAGTATATAAGTATATAAAAATATAGATAATTCAGTTTAACAGAAAATATGATCAAATCAATAACTATCTTGAATCAAAGTCGGGTATATCAGAAAACTGTAAAAATTCCAGAACTTAAACAGTAAACTTCAAAAATTCGCCATAAATCAAATACTTTGAATTTTTGATGAAATCAGTTTCTAAAGAACAATCTGGATGTCTAATTAAACATATAAAAATTTCAGAGCAAAACCCCAATTCAAAAATATTCTAGGCTTTTCGAAATTCATGTTGTCTGCCAACTTTCTGCAGAATAATTTCTTACTCAAACATCATTTCTATAATAGATTAATCTTATCCTACCCAAATCAATTCCCAATCAAACATTAGTTCAAGTTTATACAGAATTTCAAAATTTGCAGATGAAGAACAGGGCTAAAATCATGCTTTAAATCCTTCCCAAATCATAACCAAATTGAAAGAGAAAGATGAACACAAACTTACCTTTAATTTTCTTCTCCAAATTTTCTTAAGTGCAGAATTCTAGGATTTCCAGGCGTCTCTTCCTCTCTTCCTCTCAACCAAATGCAGAAAATGAACGAAAAATAAGCCTTGTTGACAAATGTAGACGGCATATACAAATCCCCAAATTCCAAATTTACCCCTCTCAGAAACATAAAAGTCCAAGTCTGCCCCTCTTAGTATGGGTATTACACCTTCTTTGGGCTTTGCAATTGCAAATTCTCTCGTAGGCTTGAGTTTCTTCTTGTTAACTTTGTTCTTTGACTACAAGTTAGGAGATGCACTATAATAATATAATTAGTCTTAGATAAAAAGCCATGATTCTGATAAACTTTTTATATGGTAAAGAGCTACTTGTTTCGAAGTCCAAAGCATATAATTGAGTGTGTTCGGGTTTTTAACTTAATTTGTTTAATTTAATGTCTTATTCAAATTTCCAAACACTATCAAACTTAATCTAATGATTTTTTTTTTTTTTAAATCATATCCAATGCCATCAATTATTACCATTAAATTAAATAAGACAAGTGTTTGAAAATTTTAAGCCAAACTTCTAAAATAAAAGATCTCATTTTGAATGAATACTACTTGTCATTTATATGTGCCTTATGTTAATTTGTTTTTTTCCTCAAACAATTAATGCTAAATATAAATAAATAATTTTTAATACTAAAAGACTTAAAATTTCTTATTTACTCTTATCATATACAAAGAAAAAGATTACCAAAGAAGAAAGAGAGATAAGGAAAAGGAAAAAATGAAACAAAAATAAATAAAAAACTTAAAATTGGTTTCCATTGATGGAAGAAAAGAATAATTAATGGAGAAGAATAAGAGATAATTGTGTAAATATCTAAGTTAGAAGAGTGCTTTCAAAAGGGTGGGACTATATGAACCATAAAAAAATATTTTCAACATCCATTTTCTAAGTACACATTATTCAAAGTTTTGAAATAATTGTCTTCTAGACAAATCATTTTTAATTTTTGAAAAAATGCATATAACTTATGTAGTTAATTTAACAAACTGATATTTGATCAGATGAAATATACTATGACAAATTTATAAAAACAAAAAATTGTTTAATTATGTTTAATGCATCAGATTCAAATTTTTATCTGATATTTGATGGGAGATAATACATCAGATAAAAATCCATGATTCAAATTAAAAATTTGCATAAGAAGTAGCTATTTGTTTAATTATGTTTCAAACCTTAAGTCTCAGATATAGTCAAATACTTGTCATTCAGATCAGACGTTTAGTATGTTATTATTATTATTTTTAATTAGTTGGATTTATAGGAAAAATAAATCCTTTCAAATATTAAGATATAACAGAGATTGAAATTATACTTTGAAAATAATTTTATGTCACTAGATAAGGCAATAATAAATAAAGCTGATTTCGAATCATCTATCTTCTTGAAAGTTGTCGTATTACTGATGACAAGTAATATAATGAGACAAACAAACGTTTCCAATGGATATCGATCGATCCGCCAATTTTATGCAAGCTTGAACTGAGGCTAATATTGAAAACAACCAACACGGCCTTGATCTTATGGTAGCACCAATCAATAACACRTCCTGCGTATTCACACTATTTTTTCYGAYCRGACTYTGAAATTAATCARCCGATCGGGTTTTTGAAGCAAATACTTCAAATAWGTCTATCACCACTGKTACAAGTTAATGCCAATTGCCAAGGAGGCTACTCCATTGGACCCAGCTTGCGTGAAGATGAGGCGGAGCTCAGGTTATTTTTTAAAATTTTAGGATATGCCAAAGTAAAATAATCTGACCTTTTAACTTACATTATGGATCTCTAAAATCTGGATACTAAATTTTAACGATTTATTTTGTTCGACTTTAACCGTATAGGGATCTAATTTCAAAGTATATATATGACAATAACTTTGGATTAAGACATATTAGTAGTTGAAACTTGTATAAGATCAAAGAATTGGTAGATGGAAAAATAATTTTAAAAATAATATTATGCAGCTAGCCAAGGGTTTAATAAAATAATGGAAGTGTTGTGCAAATAAGAGCCACATAACCAACAAATTAAAAACAATTCTTTTTCACTATCCAGATATATTGTTGTGAAATGGTTGACGAGAAGGGTGGAATGTTCTTCACTTTGAAATGGTTGACGAGAATATGGATCACTTGATAATAAGGTTAGGGAGCTAGGTAGTAGGTATATTGAAAGGATAAAAAGAGATGAATTGTTTTTTATAATTTACCTAATTAGTGTTAATTTTAACATATATATTTTGATTAACGGTAAGGTCATTCTTAATATTTAAACAAATCTAAGGATCATTTATACATTAATAGGTCTTAATTTAAGGTTATTAATAATATTTTTCCTTTAATTTAATACTAATCAAGATCAAATAAAATATTTTGGATATATATTTTTACTTTTATCTTAATAAAAAATGTTGGGATGATTTTGTCCTATATATATAATATTGATAAATTAAGATGATCTTAATAATGTTGATCTCTTACCTTACTTGTTTACCCTTATTAACAGTATTAGAAACACATGAGTGAATAAGCTAAGCAATGAAAAGTGAAATAACCAACATACATTAATTTATTATTATAATAATTTATTATTATTCAAAGCCTTGTACGTACATTAATTTGGTTCTTGAAAATTTAGCGAGAAGGCAAGAAACTTTTTTTGTTTACTTAAATAATTACAAACTATCTTTTTTTAGGAAAAAAAGAAAACTTAAATTAAGTTACAATAGCTTTTGTGAAATTGTCTTAAAAATAATCAATCTAATGCTAGAAAACCACTTTGGGAAGTTAGAAACCACTTTAGGAAGATAACGAAATCTCATTAAAGCAGTAATAGTTGGCTGGTTTTCTTAATTTCTTTATCTAAAAAGGTAATTATCATTTTGTTGTTTTAAATCAACCAAGTGACTAATAATTCTGTTGGACAGAAAAGGGTTGCTAGCTATCATCCCCTTAGGAAGCGGGAGTCACCTCGGTGCACTGTTACAAAGAAAATGGGTAATGTTTAATTGGAAAAATATGTGTAAACAAACCTCCTTAAAAAGGAGAAAAAATTTATTACAATCATGTAAACTTCTAAGCGGTTCACTTATAATTAGTTCCTTCTATCACGATCTTAAACTGACGGTAATACTAATTAAAGAAGAAAGAGTAACTGACATAATTTAAGTATGTAATATCTTTTTGCGTTAGATTATTATAATTTTTTTTAATTTCTTAACTTTTTAACTATTAAATTGTAGTTAATCAATAATTATAGATAAATATAAGAAATTAAATAAAAAAATTAAGTTAAAATAGTCTAATCTATATATACATAAGATAACAGTCTACTATGCTTTAACTGTCCACAAAATTGAACCCTTTACATCTTCAAAAACATGATGCTCTTCTGCCAATTGTATTGTGCCATCTCCAACCAACGCAAGTTAACCAAATTCATCCCGCAACCAGGTAAATTCTTGATTTCTTTCGAAGAGAACTTTTCCTTACCTTACTACTTAGGGTTACCGCATGGCTTAGGATATAGGCAATGTTTTGTAAAATATGGTTAAGTATGTTTAACTTTCTAATACTCGATTGACATAATACTTCTTGAGAAGTTCTTTGAATTAAATAATTAAGTATGGTTGAGGAGTGTGTGGTTTGTCTTAAGATTATTCTTCTTAAGTTAGTCTTAAATTTGATAATTAAGTAATATAATATAATTTATTCAATACAAATATATACTTTAATTTTTAATTTAATTTTTTTTATATGTATTTAATTTTAAATTTTTATTTTTTAAAGAAGATTATATAAATTGTACTTCATTATATTGAATATTTTACTATAAAGGCAAATTTGTGAAATTTAAGTTTAGTGGTATATTTGTCATTCTTTCAAATTACGAAAAATAAAAATTAAACATATCATTAATATATTTTAACTAAGTAGTGAATTGTTAAGTCCATTAAACAAATGCCCCCTAAATGAGTCTTATTTCTACAAACGTGTATTCCATATAAAATTACATAAAAGTGATTAAATTGGTATTGATTTATACTTAATATATAACTCCTCTTTAACAATTTCTTCATTCTATATTTATTTCAATTAATTTTATTAATTTCAGATGATTATCTAAATTAACTCTAGGTAAATCAATTTAATGTATAAGATTATATAGAAATTATGATACTTAGCAAAATTAGAAGAAAATAAAATTTGACAGAATGTCGTACAAACATGTGATTTGTTTATTTACAAAGAAAAAGAAAATATCTAAAGATTACATAACTCAAGTTTGTTATTTTTGACATCCCTAATGTTTTCCTAATCACAATACCCCAAATTTAACGTTTTATTCAACAAAGCCCTTAACGTTTCCCCCAATCAATCATCTGTTCATTTTAACCTTAAAAAAAATGTAATAACACTTCTACCTCTTAGTATATAATTAATATGTATTATTTTAATTAAAAAATAAAACCCTATTTCCAAAATAAAATAACACTAATTTCCAAAACACAAATCCCAACTCAATTCAAATGCAAAATCTAAATTAATCTGTAAGTTAATAATAAAATCTTAGGTGATGGTTGTTGTTTAGGCTTTTGGGTGTGAGGAGGTGGCTACCGGAGATGGTTTTGGTGGTGATGCGTCATAGCTTGGTTCGGGTGTTGGTAGTCTGCAATCACCGGTGTGGTGGTTGCCAGTCACCAACCATAGATAGTGTAGGGCTAGCCACGACTTAGCAAATAGATAATCAAATCCATAAGCTTATTCTTGATGTGGCTAATCGTACCACAATTCTTTGAAAATTTAACTTAATTGTGTATATAACAAAATTTAATCAAATTCTAATTTTTTTATTATTTAATCAACCTACTAGTCAACAACCACTGACTCATTGGTTCCTACTAATCTGACAAATATTAATTTGTTAGTCATGACTAGTCGGCAAGCCGCTGATTTATTAGTTATTATAAATCGACGAGTGTTAATTTCTTGATCGTAACAAGTCTATGAGCCTAAAATCATCTTATATAGAATGATATTTTGCCATTGAGGGTTGAAATTTGACTATGCAATCAAATAAAATATTAAACTTAACAAAAATCAAAACAATCTCCTAATTTTGATCATCTCTTATAATTTTATATTAAAATCTTGATAACTAATCAATTTCTTATGCAAATACCAAATTTATCCAAATTTTTCCACATGTAAATATAATACCTAACTCGATACAATATCCGATAAACATCTAACAGCATTCAACAACCCGACACTTGTTGGAAGTCTAATATTTATTTAACAAATCAACTAAAAAACTTAAAATTGGAGAAAGCCCAAAAGAAGACTTAGAGTTTACTTATTTTAAAAATAACCCTCAAGACATATATTTGTATTCTTTATCAAACTTAAGAAATATTCTAAACATATGTGGAGACAAAGATCCTATCTTCATCTAATTTTAACGTATTCGGACATATGGAGTTTCCATATAATAAATGGCCAAATTTTTTTTTTTTATACAAAGTTTTCTTATTGAATATTAAATTTCAAGAATGAAACAAACACAAACACATACAAATTCATTGTGGATTATTCGAATTAAAGAGTCAAGTCGTTAGTTAGTTGGCACGTCGGTTTATTGGTGGAAAGTCGTTGTAAAAGTTTATTATTTAAAGTGAAGGAATAAAAAAGAGAGGGGATCCTCACCAAACCTTGCTATAATACTTGGATCAACATTTGTGATGTATTATTAATTATTAAGTCCAAGTTGGTAAAGGGAGAGTCAATGGGAAATGAATATTTTAATGCAAATCCTTAAAGAAAGACTGAAAGAGAGAAGTTAAAACTTGGTGAGTTCCTTGAAAGAGCGCAGAGCAGAGGCAACGTTATTTATGCTTCTTACTTTTTCCTAAATTCCAAGCGGAACAATACGCTGAGCCGATGGCTTCTCACTCAAATGTGATCGATGCAGCTGCATCAGACTCAGACAGCAACCATGAGATCAATCCTAGTTTGTTCAAAGCTGCAATTGAGGGTAACATTGAACCCTTCAAGAAGAAAAATCAACATCTTGAGCTTATGGTGACACCAATCAAGAATACGGTCCTGCATATCCACATCACATCCCTGAATCAGACCCCGAAATCAATAATTTTCGTGAAACAAATACTTGAGATGTGTCCATCTCTCCTACTACAAGTTAATGCCAACGACGATACTCCACTGCATGTTGCGGCGAGATATGGGCATGCTGCTGTCGTGGAAGTTCTTTTAGAATGCTAAAAAGCCCAATATCAAGAACTAGAAAGTGGGCTGGGAGCTGCCAAGCGGATGCTGAGGATGACCAACAATGAGGGAAACACAGCGTTGCACGAGGCAGTGAGAACTGCTCCCTTAGATGTGGTGAAAATATTAACCAACGAAGATCCTGAATTTTCATATTCTGCAAATAATTACGGCGAAACACCGCTTTTTATTGCTGCCGCCGAACGACAGGTAGATGTGGTGGCTGAAATATTAACAACTTGTAGATCAACCGCCCACGGAGGTCCCGGTGGAAAGACGGCTTTGCATGCAGCAATCATCACTGGGGACTTAGGTATTCCGCTTATTACATCTGCTTCATATGGGCGCGGTATATGTTTTTTTCTTATTTCTTTAATATTTTTTTTTCTTTTTTTTTTGTTTTTCAAGATAAGTTTAAAATGATACTGGAGAAAAAGAAATATTTGACAAAAGAAATAGACCACTATGGGTGGACTCCTCTTCATTATGCTGCATATTTCGGAAGGCCTTCAATTGTGCAGCAACTTTTAGAATCTGATAAATCTGCTGCCTATTCTACTGACAAGGTTAGAAAGATGTCTCCTCTTAATATGGCAGCTAGCCAGGGCTTTAATAAAATAATGGAAGCAATTATTTTTCACTGTCCAGATTGTTGTGAAATGGTTGACGAA
>JANLJB010030192.1:0-21346 GCA_026212285.1 Bursera cuneata | reverse complement strand
AAAAGTCTATAAGTCTATAAAAGTCATTCAGTTATAAAAAGTCTTTAAAAGTCTTAATTGAATACACCCCCCTAAGACTCTTTAAGATCTTCATATGACGCGGTATAGCTGAACTATTAAATGAACCATAAAAAACGGATAATATCTTGGAGATAATACAAGTTTCCCAACTGCTTTGAACCTCAACCGAGCTAATTTTAGGGTTCTAATGTTAGATTTTGTTTATATGTAGGGATAAAGTTAGTTTTGAACAACTTTTGGTCTAACAAATCCAAACCTAAAGGATATATATTAGTGAAATATTTGTTTATAAAATTAGCAATAATAATTAGTTTTGAAATCATATCTTCTTAAAAAATCTAAATTACTTTGTAGAAAAGCTATAATTTGTCATAAATTTCATTTACTATTACTCATAAAAAATATCTAAATCTTCAATTATCTTTTCTTTCTCATGATATGCTCATGAGACCATCAAATACAAAAAACCCACCCTTCAGAGTGAACCTTCACAACTCCTAAACTGCAACGGTATTGCCTATTGGCATCGGGTCCGTCGATCAGCCTCACTGAAATCAAATCATATTTTAAAAAGGTCATGGTTGTGTAACAAATTAATCATACTCTTAGCCTATAGAACTCATCCCAGTCAGTCCGGCAATAAACCTGCATGGAGATCAACTAAAAGAAATTATAAACATTAATTTTTATTAAATAATATTGAGCCTTAGAAATATAAGAGAATATATAAATGATTTTTCTCCGCCCCTCCTACTAGCACTTTCTATTTTTCATATGATTTTTCACTCAACTCAACATGCACCTTTAAACTTTTCTTTTTCTTTTCACGAGAACCAAACACTTCCAGGAAGCAGTTGAAAGAACGAAGCCTGTGGTCATCGGTGCTCTGACTATTAGTAGGTTTTCAAGAAGAAGCAGCCCCTTGTTTACTCAGTGATCTTGCTTTCTTTGTTTACTGTAAGTGAACCAACCAACCCCTTCTGATTCTTGAAAGTTTTAGAGTAGTTTCTTGAGCGATATTGTTATAAAAAAAAAAAGAAGCACAAAATCATTGAATTCTTCCTTCTTATTTTTCTTATGCATTTCCTTTTGCTTCACTTTTTTCACTCAACTCAACAGGCACAGCTTTTCTTTTATTTTCTCTCCACTTTTCCCGAGAACCAAACACTCTAAGGAAATAGTTTGAAAGAACGAAGCCTTGTTTGCTGTTATTATTTTCTCGTTAATTCTTTATAATCTTCATTTTTGTTGACTATATCATACTTTAGTTACACTATTCACTTTTATTTTCTCAGGTTTCTCTTCGGGAACCAAACAGTGGTACTTTTCTTTCCTCAGGTTTTTCTTCGGGGAACCAAACAGTGGTCATTGGTGATTAATTAGGTGTTGAAGAAGAAGCATCCCTTATGTACTCTGATATCTTGCTTTCTTTGTTTACTGTAAGTGAACCAACCAAACCCTTCATTTTTCTTTTATTTTCCTATTCATTTGCAACAAAATGAACTAAACGTTCTCTCATTTTATATATAAACATATAAACGCAACACAACTCCCAAACTTGCTCAACTCTCTCAACACTCAATTCTCTTAACACTCACTCTCCCTCACAAGCATCGGCAATATATATATATATATATATATATATATACAGAGTGTTATTATTCCTAAAAAGAGTAGGACAAGTTCACTTAACTACTCACTTATAGGAAAAGGTAACCTACTCTTGCCTTGATTCAAATTAGTAAGACTCTTCTTATAAGGAGTAAAACTAATACAAATCCGACAAAGTTATTAAACCTATTAGCATACCATTTTAATTAGCCAGTGGAAGAATGGCAGTTGCTGGTGATGTTTAGCAACCGTCGCCGGAAAAAAGCACTGAAATTTAGTCACCATAAAGTTCCAACTATACCCTCCTCCGTTAGTTAAACCTCACAGAGTCCGTTACAAGGGGTGCCTTTGTGACTTTTAACAACGTATGGGGTTTGAAAAATCTACAGAGTAGGCTTAAGCAATTTTGGAAACATTAGGGGTAGCTATGACATTCTTAACTTTTTCTTATCAATTATTAATTTATAAAATGAAATATTAATTATTTGGAGGATAATTTATGTATCTTTTTCCCATAATTATTGTTAGGAATCAAAACTTCTGTTTTTTTTTTTAATTTCCCCTTGTATACTATTTTCAATATCATGTTAGAGGGACATATTATTAATGAAAAAATTGTAAAAATAAGTTCAATTGACGATCGATTTAAAAAGTAATATGTGTTAAAAAAATTTTGATATTCTAATTATTTGTTTGATATCTGATAATTCTTAATAATATATAATATTACATTAACAACAATAATTTTTAACAATATCCAATATTACACTAACAACAATAATTTTTTATAATGTATATTATTTGATGGTGTTTGATAATAATTTGTAATTGAATATCTAATATTATATAGAGTTTAATAGTATTCAAAATGGTTTTTATCAAATGTTTTATGGTGGATAGATGATGTTGTCAAATTTTTATTTAAACCTTTAAAATTAATATATTTTTATTTGTTATTCTTATTAATATTAAAAAGTTATTTTATTATAAAAATTATAAAATAATTAATTTGATATGATTTTTAAAACTAAATTAATTGTTAAAATAAAGAAAATTTAATATATATTTCTAATAGCCTCGATAATCAATTTACGTCTTGTCGAGTGAGTTAAACAAGAGACTTCTAGGCTTATACTTGCGCGCCACGAAAATATTTTCATATCACGCAAAATCATGATGCTGTCCCATCTGACCTCAGTTAGATCCATGAATGCAGCCTGATCCTACTCTTATAAGATTAAATTAACGGAGGAGATTTCTTAGAAAAATACTCCCCATTTCTCAGTCCACTCTTCTACACTCGTCTTAGGTGCCTCTCGGCGGCAAATACAAATATACGAGATCTACACGAGCAGCAATACCTCGAAGAGCATAATGTTGTCTGTTTCGCTTTCACCAGCGCGCACTTTCGCTGTTTCCAACCGCTACGATACGGTTCTCTTGCACCGGAAGAAGCTCTCCCGTGATCTTCGGCTTAGTTCCAGCTCAATCTCGTTTAATCCTCTCAGGTTCGTAAAATTCTTACAGTTGAAGTCAATTCACTCGTTTTAAATCAAATTGTTGATAATTTCTCATTCGAATTGCCTTGGTTTTGGCGATGTAGGTTTTCGTTTGATTGTAAAGAACCCACGGTCGCGACGAGGAAGAAGAGAGGATTCAATGCGGTTTGTTACGCTGCACCTCTAACCGCTCGTAATCTCCAGTGGATCTCCGCCGTATCTTCTGTGTATTACTCTCTTTTTATTCCGTGCTTCATAGCTTTTGTTACCTTATAACATTATTGACTCGTTGCTTTGTTGGTTGTTTTGAAGAAATTGTCTAATTTATGAAGTAGGATCTGATGGATATGAATTGATTGTTCAGGGTTTTGATGCTTGCAAAAGGCACAGCTGTTCAGAAATCCTTTCTTGTTCCGCTATTTGCTCTTCAAGCACCAGCAAGTATCATCTCCTGGATTAAGTGAGTTATATGTTATTCATATAGCTGTTACTTTGTTCATACTTCCTGTTCCTTTGAGGCTTCTTTTCAATTCAAACATTGGTGAAGTTGTTTAAGTTTGATTTGCTATTTGCAGGGGTGAATATGGTATCTGGACTGCATTCTTGGCCCTTCTTGTTCGTCTCTTCTTCTTTATTCCTGGTGGGTTTTGGTATTAGTTTCTCAATAAATGAAATCTTCTCATTTTCTGGATAACATGACACTTGTTAGCTTTATCGTATTATATTTTGAGTTTAATCTTTTTGCATAATTCTTGTAAGGAGAAGCCTTTTGAGTTATTATTTTTGTGTCATTCTTGTAAATACCTCTTTCAGGAGTTTAATAACTTTCCTGAGTTTTCAAATGCTGACCTTTGCGTTGACCAACCTCTGGGTTGATGCATAATTACGCGCTCAGCTTCCTTCTTTTGACTTTTAATGTGATAGAGTTATTTATTTATTATATTTCTCCTTGTACCCAAACAATTCGTGTCCAAAAGTGGGTAAATATTGTTGGTACTATAGAACTATTAGGAGTAGAGATGATTTCTAGTTGACTCGAACTTTGGATGGAATAACATTTTAACTTTTATGGACCTTCAGTGGTGTAAGTGCTAATATATAAATCTCATTTCGGGTTTGTTCTTCTTTCAGAAACCTAGGTTTGGTTCTATTTATTTAATCGATCACCATAACAAGTTAAAGATTGTTTTTGTGGTAGTCTCAACAGTTCTATATTGGATCTTCATGATATAGGTGAGCTTGAGTTGCCATTCATAGCACTACTCATGGTTATTGTGGCTCCTTATCAAGTTCTTAATCTAAGGTGAGTAGATTTTATTTTGTGCGAACAAAAGAAATTATTGTGCTTTTTCCTCGTTTTCATTTTCTTGGTATCATTATTATTAATAATTATGATTATTTTCTGTGGCAGGGGAGCACAAGAAGGTGCTATTATATCCTTGTTGATAGCAGGATATCTGGCTTTCCAGCATTTTTCACGGGCAGGAAGCTTGCAAAATGCATTTGACCAAGGTTCACTTGTTGCCACACTGGCCATCATTTGTATTACAATCGTCTCATGCTTGTTCCTGATCTGAATTTATTGTAAAATTATAAAGAGTTTTGTCAATCATCTGTAAATTACTGCTTTCATTTAGAAGGCGACAAAATAAGAGAATAAATGTGATTTCTGAGCCTTTGTTGCTCTTGTATGAGATAAATGTATAATGTGTTTGACAAATATAATAATATGCATAGGATATGTTGTTTTCAATATGTTACGTATGACTAGTATTGACTAGTTTAAGCTTGCCATATATTTTATCTGTGTTTTTGTCTTATTGACTGGGCTAATGTATCAGGATGCTTCATGCTCAAATATGTTTAAAGGCTCTTGTAACCTGTTGAACATCTAAGTAAATAGTTATTAAGGACTAAAAAATGTTTAAACCTATATTTGTAGATGAAATAAATTCTTTGATTTGTTTTTGGAGTTCTTGACCACCAAGAAAGACAAAAAGTAAGAAGGGAAAGAAGGTTTTGTAATTTCAGCCAATTGCTAAACTAATGCTCCTGTCTTGGTTAGAAAATACAAATTGTAATTATATTTTCTTTTAATCTATATATTTAAGCATTTTTATTACTCATCTTGGTCGTTGAATCAACTGAAGAGCTAACATCAAATACATAATTTTTCACTGATAAAGCAGTCCTAAAGCTGGATGATCTGTCTAATGATTTATTTGCTAACATCGAAGATAAAGTAGCTATTTTTTTTTATGTATCTAGGAATACGAGAACGGAGAACCTAAGGATTCTATTGGTCTTCTTCATTTCTCCAAGGCAGCTCTATCGACTAATATGCATATATAGAAGAAGTATAGTAATCCATCTTATGGTGAGAAAAAAAAAGGCCTTGAACAACATCTCATTGTCGATTCTCAGTGCTGGTGTAGTAGTTCAGCAAGTTTGGAGGAAGTAAGGGAATAACCACCTCATTGCGGAATTTGATTTTCCGTCTGCTTAGAGATAATTTTGAGCAACAAGTGACCACACAAACCATGTTGTGGAGAAGAGCAGTAAGCTAAAGGACACTGAAGTGGCTGAGCTGGGGAGCCCTGTTGGTTCCCCTGCACCATAAACCGTTGATCCGTCAGGTGTAGTTGTGGCTGGGGGCGTATATGGGTTTGTTGTCATTGGACTTGGAGGTGGGAGTGCTGGTGGAGCTTGGGCAGCCGGAGGAGTTGTGCTGTAGTAGAAAACGCATGAGTCTTTTGTGCTTTCATTTTTGACAAAAGAAATTGGCATAGAAGTCCATAAAAGATTTACCTAGTTGATGATGTTGATGGGAAGTGGCAGTTTCCATTACCTGCAATAATTCAGGGAATCAAGAAGTTTAATTTAAATAATTTCAACATAGTATTGGAGAACAGATATAAGACTGAATTCTAGCCAATCTTACTCGGGTCAGTGTTGGTAAGTTGTGCTGTTCCTCCAAAAGCACAGCTAGTCGGAGCTGGGTTCTTGTGGTAGTAATCATTGAATGCATAAGAAGCATGATCACGGAGAGTGTTTGGATTATAGCAACTTGCTCCTGGTTGAATTGCAGAGCAATCTGCTCCTCCATAGCCACAAGCATAATCAAGCGCAACCTGTAGAGCAGTCTCTGAAGCAGTTGGGCTTGCAATACACCATACACCAGCTCCAGCACCACCACCAGCACCTGCACCGGCACCACCACCACCAGCACCACCACCTGCACCACCACCAGCACCACCACCTCCTGCTGCTGGAGGTGTTGGGGTTGGGAGTGTTGGAGTTGGGAGTGTGGGGTTTGGTGGGGGTGGGGATGTAACCGGATTTACGATAGGAGTTGTGCCTGGATTTGTTGGGTTAACAATGGGAATGTCATCCAGTTGGGTAGTGTACAGTGAAGGTGATAGGAGTATACGCTTTTCTTGATTCTTAGGTTGTCTGTTTTTCTGGGTTGCTTCCAGATGAGTTTTTTCTGCGACACTTAAACCTGAAGAAAATCAAAAGTGGGATAAGTTGGTTTCTTTTCTTTCTCTTTTTTTCCTTGCTTGTCCAAGAATGAAACAAGTTTCTGTGGCTGATGCCAAATCATCATGCAATATCTAGAAATCTCGCAGCAAGCATTATGCAAGCTCTGCATACCCTCAGGCTATGATCCGAAAATGGACTTATCTAATGATATCTAAATTTACGAAGATTTCACTTAAAATATGATACTTACTATGATATCAGGACTTGAAGATTCTAGTTCTATATGGGCACAAATTACAGGTGACATTGAACAAAATTTATAGAATGTTACAAGTCTGATATTAGTGTTATAGTCCGGTCCTTCAATAATAAAATATTAACCAGACTATTTGATAATCAAGAAAATGCAAAGCAAAATTCTTGTCAAAAACTACTACGGGTAACAGGAGGTCAAAACAATATTATAGTTAATTGGATAAAAGGATCAAGTACCTAAGTAAAACTAACTTTAAAGTTATAAAGCACATGGAAAATGAAAAAAGCAAGAGAAATCAATTCAAAACTACAGTCAATTGCTCAATCTCTTAACATACCATTTAATTTTGTTGTTGTGCATGAGTAATGGTGGAGTGGGATATATTATAAAATAGAAATTACAGGCAAAATGACTTCTATTGATGGTCGATATTTCAGGCTGAAAACCTGTCCAGGACCATTTAACTAATATGTTTCTTTCTATGCATGATATATTAGTATGAAATGTAAGGTTCCCATACATCAAATAAAAGAAGAAAACTAAACTAAACATATAATTAGGTGCAGGTGCAGCCAAAAGACATTGCATATCACCTGAAATGAGGAAAAGACATATGGTGAAACATTGAAGAACTCTTGAAGCCATGTCTCCTAGCTGCCGCCGCTGCTTCTGCTTCTATAGCCTTATTCTGTCCTTCTTTGTAAAGAACAATGATATAGAAGCTAAGTTATATAAAACAAGAGAAGCACCAATAAGGGTAGTATTCCAAAAGAAGCGTTAACAATCATCTCAATATTTGTTATATAAATAAATGTTGAAGAATCAAAGTTTCCTTGGATTGAAGAGAGACAGAAAGAAAGAAAGGAAATGAGAATAAAAGAAAACTTGAGAAAGGAGGCATTGGATAGTTGGGATTAGCAAGCAAGAGAAGGTGCAAAAAGAGGAAAAAAGTGTATGAAGAGAGAAAAGTTTAAAGAGTGATCTGTTGGGAATTTAAATCTGTAAGTTTTGCACAGTATATTCATAATTAATTTGGCACTGATGTTGTGGCATTTTCTTTGCACTTTTTATGGTCATCTTTCTTCTGTTTATGGGACTGAATCAAAAGTAAAAGGTGGGTAGAGGTTGATTTTGTTCTCTATGCATCTCACTCATTGTATAACAAATTGTGTATAGTCCATTAAGGTGTATTGGGTACAGATCCAATTTGCTCCAAGGAGAGGGGGAAAAATTTTTATTCCTTGTATAAGAATAATATAAAGTTGTTGATATTGTCTTGCTAATCGTCAGCATTACAAAGATTTAAGATGGAATATTAACTTCGTTAGAGTTGGAAGGTAACTTCTTGCATAACCAATTCAGGTGCGTTTTGAGAACAATGTTGTAACTTTGTTTTGGTGCTAAAATGGCTTAACATTTAAGTATTCGTGAGCCCGCTGCAAAGTGCAAACATTCTTTATCAATACAGCTCTTTAATGGGTGTTTCCATTTGCTGTTTTTCTCAAATTTATTGAAAATACATTTTATCTGTTTATACTTCCGGAAACTGTATTTGACCATCCATACCTACTAAATATTTTCTTTCATTCTCATAACCTCTTGAAACTGAAAAGGGAGTGTATATTTCATCAAAATCTAAAAGCTAAACACAAACTAAAACAAACGGTAACACTTAATTTTAATAAAAAATATAAAAGATCATTGTAATTGTACTTTTTAAGTTACTATTACAGACAATCACTCCCTACCTATGGGTTATCCAATCTAAAAACCCTGATAATAAATTTATCTATTTGAGCAAATAAAACTAAAATTTAAGTGCCCATTGAACAAATAGTAATGCTATATGAAAATTAATTTATTCAACTTACCCTGATACAATATCAACTTGAGATACGAAATTGAGATACAAATCTTGTACTTATAATAAAACATGTATATATATTTTTTTGCTTTTGTTCAAAACATATATTTTTCTTTTGTTAGTTAGACCCTGTGTGATTGTAAGGGTTTCAACTCTTCATAATAATGCCTATTAGTTATTAAACGCTGGAAACAAATATCAAGTTATGATAATGATATCATGAGGATACGTAACGTAGTTCTAAGATCTAAACGAGTTAAATTTATCAGAATCTGGGTTTCGTTCATAATAAAAATGAATACTCAGTATGATAAACAATGAGTTTGTTTCAACACGAAGTTGAGTGGTTCATTTGACTGTCGTCCTCCTATGCCTGTATTTCCTTCAGTCAAATTTTCTAAGTGGATACATATTGTATCCAAATAATTTTATAACAAAGTTTTTTCTTTCTTTATGGTAGTAACTGGCAAAGGGACCCATGAACACAGTCCTATGCAATTCTTGGTTTCAATGCTTCGGAGTTGTTTCAAGAAGGGAGGTGCTTCAGTATGGAAGCAGTTGGTGTTAAACCACTTGATCGGAACTAAGACTCTGCAACCCACCAAATTCATTGTCCATCTCTTGTGTCAGCCAGCATGCACAAACGGAAATTGGTATATGTAAGAGGATGGAGCACCAGAGCCATTGACAAGTTATCCAGTTACGCCCCATCTGTCACAGGCATAAATTTTCAGGACAAGCATGGCTCCCAACATGCAAGGACAAGCAGGACAGCTGAAAAATAAAGATGACGCCAACCTGTTCTTTTTACCCTTGCCGATGAATCTTGCATTGTGAAAGATGCCGTGTGACATCATTCCAAGCTGCAGATAGAGGATTCTTCAGATCAAATACACAAATAGGACTCACTTTAATTTCACTGAGAAACATGAAGATCAGATCTGTACCAGGGAAACTCGGATAATCAGGGTCAATTCCGTTGCCATTTATGTCCATATGATTTGGTGTGACATACTTCCCAATGGTGACTACCACACCAGATCCATCACGAAGTTCAAAGACAGATTGAATTAGACCCTGTTAAAAGCAGAACCACAGTGTCATTAGTTGATAAAAAATAGTGACACTAGTTATTCACTGAACCCCTAAGCCTTCAATTCACCAACACAGACTAGACATAGATTACAATGACAGTAAAAATAAACTAAAACCTTGCCAAAAGTCCTCTCCCCTACAAGAACAGCTCTGCAGTTATCATGAAGAGCAGAAGCAACCTGAAATGGGAACTGCCATTGATGATACTAAATTTTAAAACCAAAGAGCAAAAACAAATAATTAGGTCAACCGAACTACTCACAATTTCACTTGCACTAGCGGTTTTATCGTTCACCAAAACCTGTATTTGGGATAAAGAGCATTATAGTGAAATGCAAAATATTTTAAAGGCACACACATTTAAATTGTTTTTCAACATGCTTATGATAACCATCCAACAAGGACAATGCAAGCAATGATCATAGCTATCAATAATTCCAGAAGGAAGTGGGCTGACAAGCATCAAATTTAGAGAGCGCAAACAAATCCAAAAGATTAATGGAAGATCACCAAGATACCCATAATACCAATACAAGGTGAGACTTCCCAGATTCCAAAGATAAGAAGCCTAATTTTAATCAAGTCATGAAACAAAAAAGAGTTTGTCATCTTCATGTATTAAATGTAGGATTGCATACAATAACAGGAGCTGTAACCAACGGTGAAGAATCGGCAACGATAGTCTTTTGGTACTGGGGATCCCTTCCGACTGTGTAAGTAATCTGTTCACGTAACATCACAAAACATTGTAAGTTTCTCTGTTCTTTATTTATTTTATGAACAATGTGAATGCAGAAAAGACCCAAGGATAACGGAAATGCATCATAGATCATTAACCACTATGAAGTTTAAACACATGAAACAGTTAATGCATCTTGAAAGTTTAAGTCTCATAAAATAACATACCGTCTCCCCTTCATTCAGAAAGAGTTTGGCAATTTCAATTCCAGCCTGAAATAAGTTAACAGGTGGAATCAAATTCCTAGACTATATAACCCAATAATCAAAAAATGCATGAATCAATCTACATCTAATTCAGCTAGTGTCCTACAATCAAATAGAATTGATATGAGAAAAATTAATAACAGGATGATAGTCAAATTTAACTTATGATTAAAGACCAAACAATTTCTTTCCTCTTATCGGATGCAACAGTCAATTTCCATGATTATGGAAGGTAATAGGAGCAGGGGATAAGTTGAGTGAAAAACTATAATGTAGACACCAGGATTTGGCTCCTTTAAATAACTGCAAAGAATTTTTTATCCATTAATCAGATCCCACTATAAGATTCCCCACTAGGTGATGCTATCGAAATTATAATCTAGTGGAGTTAATTTATCCTTTGACCTCAAGGGCATGGTGGCAAAATGTATTCATTGTTTCTATTTACTTCTTTTTTGCATAACATATTTTTAACTGGTTAATAAATATATTTACCCATAAAAAAGCTAGCTAGAAGAAAAATCATTATGTTCTTTTAGTGTCAGGGAGTTAAACTCCTTTGAGCAGGCATAACTATATCTATAATGAGAGAAAAGAAATTAGAACCGAACCAAAATCCCATAATAACAAAAGTTAGGTACCATCAAACCACTTAGCCACAATATGCGAGAGGAGCCATCGTCAAGCCTCAATATTAATTACTGTGAAAGAATATATGCTTAATTTAGCAAACATACCTGCACCAGTCCACCAAGATTATCTCTAAGATCCAGAATGAAATATGAAGCACCCATGTCTTGAAGCCGCTTCATTGCTGCAACAATCATTACTTAATAAATTATAAAATAGCAAACCTTCAACAAGCTTTAGCGTGCTTCATAAATTTGAGCCCAACAAGTGAACATTTACCAGTGACCAAATCTTTTCTTGCCAATGCATTGAACTCTTTTAGCCGCATATACCCAACAGAAGTGGTGCCATTGTCTATTTGTTCCAACCGGTAAAAGACTGGGGTTCTAGCAATGAGTTGTCTCTGAACTTTGAAAGACTGAATAGGTCCACAGTTGCCATGCTTGACCTGAAATTCACAGTATTGATTCTGGACTATCACTTGAAAAGGTATATGATAAAACTGCACATAACATACTTTTGATTAGAATGCAGTTTAGATTCACAACCTGAATTGTCACAAACGTTTCATTGGGGCCTTGTAACAATGATGACACTTCAAAGGCTGATTTCCCTCTTACATCCACTCCATTGACAGCTAAGACTTCATCACCCTACCATGAGAAAGAAGTATGTTCTCCATTACATCAACAACAAATACATATGTGAAACAAAAATGTGGAGTAACTCCAGATGGACTATATTTTTAAATTGTGATTGTGTTTTCAAATGTTGATGACAATATTCTAAAGTATAATCCAGTCAAAGATGACATTAATTAAGCAAAAAGTGAGGGATAAAAATGACTACGGTGTTCAGCGATTTAATCAAATATGTATGTGCTTGATCCATTTCACTTTTATAACACATGCTCACACATTTATAAACAAACATAAGATCATCTATCAAATTGGTATTCTACTTGATTTAAAGAAGGGGCAGAGCAGTTGATAGAATATAAGAATACTCCTATTCAACAAAAGTCAAGTAACATTCATTTCAATACCTGTCTGACACCAGCATTATGTGCAGGACCATCTAAGATGAGTCCAAGCACCTTCAATTTTACACCTCCATTGTTGTCTGGAACTTCCCTAAGGTTTATCCCAATACCACTCATGTCATACCTTGCCATCTTGGAGAACTTTCAACAGTCACATATGCCATGTAATAAGAAACTAAATTCTCTATCAGTAGTATTTTAGCAAAATCCTGCATGTTCTATCACTGAAAGAGAAAAATAATAAATATTAAAAAATATATGAAGAACAATTACCTCGGCTGGTGAAAGAAAACGGGTATATGGGTCACCCAAACTGCTCAACATTCTTCTAATTATGTCATGTGCCTTCGTTCTTGACTGAATTGTAGAAGCTAAAATATCTTCCCGTTTTTGCTGAGATGCATGCACATCCCAGAAAAAGAAAAATGAAAATTTAGCTAAAAAAAAAACGAAAGAAAAGTGAAATAAACAGTCTGAATATGCAAAAATTACCTGCCAGCTTTGGGGTGTCCAGCGATGGCGCCCAGTATCAAGAAAGCTGTCATTAACAATCTGCCAAGCTTCCTCCACAATTCCCTCGTTGGTCACCACTTGAGTCTGGCCCTGGCTCTCGGCTTCCGCTTCTCCCTGGTCTTCTTCACGACAAGAGTTAGGCAAAGAGAGCGTAGAAGCAGGTGGTGGGGACTGCAGTGAGGGAGACTGAAGTGCAAGAGAAGATGGTGACGAGAGCAAAAGAGTGAAGGAGATAGCTCCTGTTAGGAAACCAGTTAGAGCCTTGTTGGCCCAGTTGCGAGTGTTGATGTTGGGGAAGACGGGAGTTGGAGTTGAGGGAAGAGTGAGAAGTGAAGATGAGGCGTTGCAGTAGTAGAGGATCCTCATCTTGTGGAGAAGATGTTGGTTGGTTTGGTTGGGTTGGAGCTTCAGCTCCAAGCACTTTGAGCCTTAATTGTCATTACATCACTTCAACTATCAAGCTATATCTAACTATTATCACTCAATTTCATTGATTTACTTAATAATTCATTTTCTTTTTTTCAATTTCATCCGACTTTAGGAAGGTATTTGCTCACTTTATCACTGTTATTAAATATAAATTTTAAATTAGATTAAATAACCGAAATAAATTTGAAGTTAATAGATAAGTCTTTTAAATTCAATTTTTTGTTTAAAAAGAGGCTATTCGATCAACTTATCTAAGGTTATGGACGTCTAAGTCAGAATAGTTAGGCCCAGGGCCAGGGGGCCAGCCCATCCACAGAACAAACCCTTCAATTAGTCCACCGTACCTGAGAGGGTAGGTCACCTGCCTACGTGTTGATATTTAAAATCGGACACGCTATGACCAATAATACAATAATTTAATTAAACACGACAAGATAAACATAAACACAATCATTTTGATTCACCCGGCATACCCCACCCGCTTTTCCAGCGCGTCCTCTCCACTTTCACTCACTCACTTTTACTATATTTTCAATAAAACTTTTATTCACCAATTCAAACCCAGAACTCTCAAGCTGTCTCGCTTTTCGCTTTTGGTTTTGTCTGTCCACTTAGAGCAAACATTTGTTTGATTCAAGACCCGAAGCCATTTACTTTTTACACGACTTAACTACACACGTGCTTTTTTTTCACTTTGTTGTGTTGTTTGGGGAAAAATAGATGAGGATTATCTCATTATTATCTACATTTTTCAATCTTTTTTTTTTTAGATTTAATCTTTAAAGCATTTTAATTATTTTAAAAAATTATTTAAACATATCTCTTAAAAAGAAATTTTCAAATAGTATCATAATGAAAGTGATATTATTTTTGATAAGTGAGTGGAATTTATCTAATTATACAATAACTTCTCTTAAAATTTTGATTTTTATTTATTTAATATTTTAATAAATAAGTGATATGATTGATAAGTCGAATATAAAAAAATTAAATAATAATAAATTTATTTTATCGTTTATATAATATCATATTTCAGTAGATATAAAAAATAGGATATAAATTTTATATTATAGTATTACTAATAAAATTAAATAGAAAAAATAAATATTATTTTGAGTTTGAAGACTAGTAATATTATAGTAGCTTAATTTAAATTCAATTACGATAGTAGGACAAACTACTTCTAATTATTAATTATAAAATTAAGGTTTGAGCTATAAATAGAGTGATAATAACAATCATAACAAAAAAAAAGTCTTAAAATAAAATGAAATACAGAATTTCTCAACCTAAATATCGACCTTCTAAATATTTAAAAAGAGAAAAATAAATAAATAAAAAAGAAAAAGGAGTGCACACACACAGAGAGAGAAAGTTGAGTTTAAAGCGACGGAGAGAGAGAAAGGGAGGGTTTTCGGTGCAAGAGAGAGATAGATAGAGATATAGAGAGAGAGAGAGAGTTTACATATAATCTTCTTCTCCTTCTCGTCGCAGCCGAAACAAAGCGAGCAAAGCAAAGAATAGAAACGACGTTGTTGTCAATCGTTAATCAGATCTGAGTGAGTGAGAGAGAGAGGGAGAGAGAATGAGTGGCAAGGGAGGAGGTGGAGGGGTCGGTGTCGGGAAGGGCAATAATGGGATTTCTTCAATCCCGGCAGGGTCAAGGAAGATAGTCCAGAGTTTGAAGGAGATTGTTAACTGTCCAGAGACCGAGATCTACGCCATGCTCAAAGACTGTAACATGGACCCTAACGAAACCGTTAATCGCCTCCTTGCTCAAGGTCTTTTTTTTTTCCCTCTTTTTCTCGGAATCGATAAATATAATTTTTATTTTGATTAGTGTAATGTTTGCTTGTGGTTTATTTTATTTTTTCTGAGTGGCATAGACGTAGTAGCTAAAGAGTAGGATTTTTTTTTTTTTTTAATAGTGAAGCGAGTGGTTGTTATTGTTGTTGATTTTGGTAGGAGTGGCCTCGCTTGGAGTACAGTCATGAAGCGAATGAATGCTAATACAAGCACACATTAACATGTGTTTGTTTATTTTTGTGTTTATGTTGCAGATCCTTTCCATGAGGTCAAGAGCAAACGAGACAAAAGAAAAGAGGTTCGTGCTTTTGCTTTTATAAACTATGTTGTTTCGTTGTGTTCTGAATGTTGGAAATTTAGTTACTTTGAAAATTTTCAAATGTATTGTTTGAGAGTTTAAGGAGCAAAATAAACATGAGTAACCCGCTCCATTCCATGAGTTGTGTGGGTACTGTGGCAGAGAGTAAAGTTATGTGTGTTAGCTTATTTATTATATTCTTTTATCAGCTTGTAAGATTATTTTAACTGGTTTAGGAGTTTTCATTAGCTTTTTCCTGTTTGATATTATATTGTCAAATTGATGCTTAGATTCTTCATATTATTATTAATTTAAGACTTTTCTTAATGTTTCAGAATAAGGATACAACAGAATTCAGGTCTCGTGGTGCTGGTAACTCGTTAAACCGCGGTGTTAGGGGTGGCACAGACCGGTACCCTGGACGTGGTAGTTCAGCGCAGTTCAGCTCTAGTGGTATGAGGCCACTGTAATAGAAAATTGCAACATTGACCAACAATTAGTGAGTTGGAGATTGGTCTGGACCTTGATAAACATACTTTTACTCACAGTTTTTTCTTTATTTTTCCAGAGCCTGGAACCTTGCATGGTAAGCCTTCTTTTAAGAAGGAAAATGGAACACATGGTTATGGAGGTTCTTTATCTTCTGGGACTGGTATGGTTTCAACTAACAATAACCGGCGACTGCCATCCCTTAGGTTAGTTCACTTGAAACCTTGAAACGATACACTTTCTCTTTTTTCAATTGAGAAGGGGGAAAAATGCCAAGTCATTGTTATATGCTGGATGTTGTATTGTGTGGAATTGCGTAGGCTGAATGTTATCTCAATTTTTAGGATCTGAAGACATAAACTGCTGGTTGTTTTATTTAATTGTAGTCAGACTATGGTTGGAAGCCACCCAAGCTACTTATATTTGATTATTGACTCTGTAATTGGGAACAAATTTGGTACTGCTTTTATTCTGCAGCCCTCCTGTGTTGCTATACCTTATTTTTTACTTTGTATAGAAAGCATGTTTATTGACCATATGAGCTTGCTAGTTTCTTATTGACGGAAAGCTTAGTGATTATAGAGGGAATATTCTCTATAAGTTCAAATACAGTTGAATTTGACCGGTGCTTAAAAGTTTTCTTAGTTTGGGTGTGAAATGAAAGTCTAACTTGTGGTTGAGGAAGGAAATGACTCAGGAATTTGAAATTCCTGTCTTATGGTTTTATTCTACAGGTTAGATTTCTGTGGGTATGTCACTTTTCTCAGTGGAATTTAGTATGTATCAGATATTTCTTGTTTATGATTTTAGTCCTATAGAGAGTCCTTACGATTGTTAGCTGGTAAAGTTGCTGAATATATATATATCTTTGGTTTCATTTGGTTCTCCAATTCATTAATTTGTATGTAAACAGTGACTTTTGTTTCTCATCTGAGATTCACATCTGTTGCAGTGATACTGTCGCCTCAGAAAATAAATTACCAACAGTAGTCTCCAGTGATGGAATTTCTTCATCATCACAGTCTTCTGGATTTCAATCTGCCTGGATGGGGGTTCCAGGTCAAGTATCAATGGCTGATATTGTGAAAATGGGTAGGCCACAGAACAAGCCTCCACCTCAACAGAGTGTTAGTAATCGCCATGCTGTGGCACCTCCTTCAGCATCACATCATGATATGCATTTATTGCAAGACCATGCTTCCAAAATCTCAGAGATAAACACTGAGACAGAAGTTGCTACAAGCCAGCAGGCTCATTCTAATGATGAATGGCCCTCAATTGAGCAGCCATCATCTATCTCATCTGTCTTAGAGGCATCTACACACTCTGAGTTGTATGCAAATACATCGAACTTATCCTTGGATAGAACTGAACAACAAATAAAGTCCCAGTTAGATGAGGCTCAGGTGGAAGAAGATGGTCCTGGTGAAACTCCTAGCACAAACCATGTTGGATCTGCTTCTGTGTCTACCAGAAATATACATGAGGATAATTCACGAGGGTCTTCTCTTTTTGATAATAACTTGTATAATAATGTTAATTCCTACCAGCCTCACAGGCACGCTTTCGAGCATGATGAAGGTAAATATGATGCTTATCTTTCTCGGTTACAGGATTTTTCCTAACAATTAACAATTTCTTTGCAAATTTATATTTCCTCGCATTTTTTTCTACAGTAGTAAAAATATTATCTTCAGTTATTCGTGTGAATTGTGGTTTACTGCAAGCTCTGTAATATCTGCAGACTGATTGATATGCTAGCTAAGTCTCGGAGTTTGTTAATCATGGTTAATTCACACAAACATGTCCTCTTTTGGTGATGATTTCTATCTATTTGAGTAACACATTAATTTTCACTGTTTCTTCAATACAATTTCAAACATGTGTTTTTCTTTTTCTTCTAATGTTTGGATTGTAATTTATGATCATTTTCATCAAAGAAATATGTAAATGCTGTGTAAATGGGTGGATGGGATTATGGTTTTGATGGAGATTGTGTATATGTGCACTAATCCCAATTGTGCCTGGGGTATGGTTCATCAAAACCTCTCCTAAACCTTTTTTGCCTTGATTTTTGAAAGAATTTAAAGGAGTTTACAGCAATTTACAGGTTTCTTGTTTCATCTTATGTCATTTCAGCTGAAGATGGTGCATCATCGGTATCTGCACAGTTGCAGCAACTTAATTTACAGAATGATGAAAGAGGGGCACCGCCTGAAGTTGAGAACCCTTCTGTAATAATACCAAATCACCTCCAAGTACATACTCCTGACTGCTCGCACCTGAGTTTTGGAAGTTTCGGATCTGACATTGGTTCTACTTTTTCTGGGCCATTTGCATCAAGGCCCTTGAAAAGTAACTTGGAGGAGGCATCTGAAACAGCAGAGGCTTCATCAATTGGGCACTCTGACACTAGGTTTGTCCTTTGTTTGATTGAAAATTTCCTTTTTTCTCCACGTGATACTTTATAGTCATTGTAACTTGTTTGCGTGCAGAAATCCCGAGTATTATGGGGATGACCATCTTAGAAGTACCTCAGAACCAAATACAGTACATAGACCTAATGTGAGCGCTGGGGATTATGATTCTTCTTCTGTCTCACAACCAGAGGTGCTGAAACAGGAAACTCCTGAAGTCACTCAAGAGAATCAATATACATTTCCTTCATCTGCACCTGGTTATACTTATGAAAATGCTCAACAGTTAAATACTGCATTTGCTCATCCACAAACAAGCTCTCAGATGCAGAATCTTGCTCCATTCTCAAGTGTGATGGTAACAGCAAATTTACAGTTTTATCTTTTGAATTTTAGTTTTTAGGCTATAGAACAAGCCCCCATATGTATAGATACATATATTTAATGCTTGGGTGCAAAAAAATTTATGTTGAGAGCATGAGTGGCTTCTCAAGGAACAAACTTTTAAATTAATAATTTTTTTTTTCAAAGTCTCATTCATACTGATCTGGGTTTTCAGTTTAAAGAAAAATTTCACTCTTGATTATATATTATTATAAACTGTAGATAATTAATTTCTCTATTGACTGTTAGTAATCAAGAAACATAGGGGAGGAAGGGTGTCTGCTGGTGATTATATTTTGGCAACAAATGGAAACAAGATAATCACTAATTAGGGAAAATGAAATATCTCTTGGTGGAAATATGTTAAAGAAATAAATTGGGAAGAACAAGTAGATGCTTGTGTGACCATGCTGTATTTTTATATATATTATGCTGACTAAACTGAGGTTGGAGTTAAAAAATTTTATCTGATTGTTTCCTTTCCTTGTATGTTTTCGCTATGGCAGGGATATTCAAATTCATTACCTAGCACCTTGTTGGCATCAACTGTCCAGACAGCCAGGGAGCCTGACCTTCAGTATTCACCCTTCCCCGTGACACAATCAATGCCAACAAAGTACAGCAACACAGCTTCTTCCATCAGCGGTCCGGCAATTTCTATGCCAGAGGTGCCATCCTTGGCCTATGTTACTGAATTTAAATTTATAATGCTTTTCAGGAAGTTGTTTAATTATGTGATTATGGTTTTTATACAATTCTATTGCCTGAGTGAGGAAATAGCTAATTGCATTAGAAAAAATAGAAATTGAAAATCGTAGAGAGATCATCTAATTTCAGTAAAATAGAGGAGGATATGCATACAAATGTTGATATTCATGCCAAGCATGATCATTATCTTAGAAGGTAAATTGACCTACCAATTTTGTGACTTATTATTAGTAGCTATGAATGTTGTCTTTTGACAAGCAGCAAGGCTTTGCCCTTTGTGTATTACTTTGATGTTTGAAACTAGTACTTTGATATATTCACTTTTTTCTAGTTCAAGCGCCTTTAGAAGTGTTAGAGATCGAATTATTTCTTCATTGTTCTGAATTCCTTTTCCTCTGCATATTCAGGCGTTGAGATCAAATAATATTTCTACACCTCAGCCAACTCCACAGACCCTGCCAGGAGGTGCAAGTGTTGCCACAGGACCTGCTCTTCCACAACACCTTCCTGTGCACCCCTATTCCCAACCTACCCTTCCTTTGGGTCATTTTGCCAATATGATTGGGTATCCTTTCTTGCCTCAGAGTTACACATATATGCCATCAGCTTTTCAGCAAGCATTCGCTGGTAATAGCACATACCATCAGTCTCTGGCAGCAGTGCTCCCACAATATAAAAATAGTGTTTCTGTCAGCAGCTTGCCTCAGTCTGCTGCTATTGCCTCTGGCTACGGGTTTGGGAGTTCAACCAGCCTTCCTGGGGGAAACTTTCCTTTGAATACGCCGGCTGCTCCTGCAGGCACAACCATTGGCTATGATGATGTTTTAAGTTCGCAGTACAAAGACAGCAATCATTTAATCTCACTTCAGCAGGTAATATGTAATCTCTTTAATGGGTGTTTTTACACCTCATGTAAATGGAATAAGTAGATGTGTTCCCAGCAGGAACTTGATAACAGAAGTTTCCTCGTAAAATGGAATTGTCACTGAAGTAGAAAGTTTTTCTATAATTGCATTTCCATTGGTTATTTCGTATGTCATGACAAAAATGTTATGTAGAAATTTCATTTACATGCTATAAACATTAGTTTGCTGCTTTTCCTTCTCTTAAAGGTTAAAGCTAATTTTTTCTTCTGTCCTGTTGCCAGAATGATAACTCAGCCATGTGGGTTCATGGGCCTGGTTCACGGACGATGTCTGCTGTTCCAGCCAGCACATATTACAGCTTCCAGGGTCAGAATCAGCAGCCTGCTGGGTTTCGGCAAGGTCAGCAGCCGTCCCAACATTTTGGGGCGCTTGGATATCCAAATTTTTACCACTCCCAGACGGGAATGTCGTTGGAACATCAGCAGCAAAACCCCCGAGATGCAACCCTTGGTGGTTCTCAAGCCCAACCGTCGAAGCAGACCCAGCAGTTATGGCAAAATAGCTACTAATTGTATCACCTCTTGGTTTTTCAGGGTCTTGTAGTGAGTTTGAAAGTGGCCAATCCAAGGCATTTCTGCGTTTAAAATATTTTATGTCTGCAGCATATTATTGACGGTCTAGAGAGACCTTGACTGGCTACTGCCCTGTACCATGAGGTTGTATTCCTAGTATTTATCGCTTGGTCATGTTAACGTAGGAACATGTGTGCTAATTTGGGTTAGTGAACTACGTGGTCATCTTTTTGTTGCCTCTCGTCTCTTCTTTCACCATGTTATAGTCTTTTTTTTTTTTTTTTTTTGTTTGCGGTCGATTATGGATTCGCCCTGTAATTTTTATATTTGCTACCTTTTCCTAACAATTCTTCACATCCTGTACCAGTAAGTTAAGTAAGATTACTATATTTGAAGTATTAGCTCTGGTCCTGGCCAT
>JANLJB010030191.1:0-21340 GCA_026212285.1 Bursera cuneata | reverse complement strand
TATCAAGTGTTGATATCAATGATTATAAAACAGGTATTTACTTACTTATTTTATTAAAATTATTTAGTAAACTATTTAAATTTATAAATATTATTTAATAAATAAATTATATTTAGTAATTAAAATATATTTAATTTATTAAATAATTTTAGTAAATTAAACAAGTAAATTTAATAAATAATTTAATAAAAACTAAATAATTTTAGTGAGTAAATTATTTACTTTTAATAAATTTTTTAAATTTATAAAAATTATTTACTATATGAAATATATCTTTATAAATTTTTATTAATTCTCAAATATTTTATATTACATTAGTAAATATAATATCGATAATACCATCATAATATTAATTAGTTTCAAATTATTATAAAAATTTGAGTTTTTATGTTTTTTGATAATCAAATAGTGAGTTTGTTATTTTTTTATGAGTATTTATGATATTTATCCTGAGTTTTTACTGTAGTACTGTTAAATACAATTAACAGAAGTTAAGTTTTAAAATATTAGTGTGAGTTTTACATTCAGTGTGATGTTTGTTTTTCAAATTTTTTAGGGGTCGAGAGTAACTACCCCTTTACAAAAACCAGTGAATCAATATGAGTTACCTCAAAGGTCCAAATTTATTTCCCCTCCAATAATAACATGTGAATAGAAAGAAATATATGGTGGCACCACGAGAATGGCAAAAACAAGTTAGTGTTCTTCTTGTCAAAGACAAAAAATTGGTGGAGTGGAGGTGAGGTGGATGCGCTGATGGTGAAACAGATGTATTGGTGATGGAGATGAGGATGGACAAAATGATGTAACCGGCAGTTGCAGCAGATGATATGGTGGTGGTGGAGGTCACGTGGCATAAAAATGATGTTTTAGTTTCTAAGAGACTACCAGGTACACTACTAAACCCAGTTCTGGTGAACAGCAGAAAAGGATTGGAACTCTTACCTTCCACCTGGTCTGATATATGCATCCCACGTTTTTCGAGCCTGCAAGAATAAGACGGAATCACTTGAGGTCAACTGTCTCTAACCATGATGATAATTGATAAACTCAAATATAATAAATGCTGCTATATGCATGAGCCATTCAATATGAGGCTATATGGGCATTTGTATAATCAGAGATCGCTTCTGAATTGGGCAAGCAGACTTATTGCTTGTGAAAAGCAGAGAATACTGTCAGGCATGTGTAGATTTGAAGGAAATGCTGATAATAACTCAAATAAGTGTGCCCATGTCAGTATTGCTGCCATGATAATAGTGATAGTATTCTACTGGTAAAGTAAGTCACGGAATCATATACTCCAGCACGGCCAGTCTTTCTGATCCAGTTTTACCAGATAATTGTCAGTAATATCACTACTTTCCCCTTTGTGTTTACTCGCAGTTGTTTGGTCTTTATTTCTCTTAATTCCACAAACAACACTACTTCAATGCTTCGATATGGGTTCATTACTCTTAATGGTTATTCTAGATTCTTCAGCAGTTGGAATGGCATCCTTAGCAGCATCTGTATCGCTGCAGCGCAGCCAACACTTGAAGCTCTTCGTTCACAGATGCATCTAGAAATATCACAAGAAATTTGTCATCCTCCTGTGGGAGAAAATGACCTGCATAATCATGAAACCAACAATAATATTGAACTGCCAAGTCAAATGCCTGTATAATACGGCGGTTTTATAATCTGAGGTAAAATAGTTGTCTGCACACTGCAAAGTTTGAAACTATTCATGCTTAATTTTAGTATGTAAATATGCTTACATCTAAACATACATTAAAAAGAACTATGTGGCTATAATAAAACAATTAATGGCGCACTGTACTACAGGCGTAATGTTTCTGTCAGAATTGCAGTTGTACCAAACAAAAAAGAAATGCACTATTTAATTGGTGCAGTATAAGATAATCAAACACCAAAAGGCAAATCAAACCACGATAATGATGCCACAAAAGTAGACAACATTTATTATCAGTTTTTTAGGAGAGTAAGCATACACTTACTGACATTTCCTACCAAATCTTATCTCAGATTCTAGCCTCTTTCTCTCTTCTTTTGCTTTAAGCTTTGAAATTCCATTCATCTTTTCAACCTGAAAGCCCACACAGCTCAGGTACCATATTCACAAACATTTAGCAGTACCGCAACATTGAGAAAGGAAAAGGGAAGAAGATTATATTGAGCCTATTGATTAACAAAAAGTAATACAAACACCGTAATTAGACTAAACACAAAGTGCTAATTAAATGAGCATAGTCTGAATTTCTACGCACATTGGACATGATTTAGTAAAGTTAATATAATGACCAAGGCTAGTAACAGGGCAATGTTACTTTAAGACAGCACATTCATGCTAGGAGTTGAGTGCCCCAACACAACTGGATGGTTTTTCTTGAATAAGTTTGTATTCATGGTGCCTTACCCATAGTTTGGTGTTAGCACTTCTAAGTTTCATACAGCTACTCAAAATATATTCTAATTTATGGATTTCATTATATTTTATTTCCTTTATGCTTATCCACTCTGCTCTCAGAGCGATTGACCTTCATAATTCCTCTTCTCAATGGCTCCTTTATTGGTCTTGTGCAAGAGACAACTTCGTTTTGATTTCATAAAAATGCCAACATCTTTCAACTTCCATAGAATCTGATCTAAACGTACTGGAAATACTAGGGTTCCAATCTTTGAGATGATTTTGGCAAGTTCAAACCGACATTATTGTATCTTATGAACTACAAGGACAAATCCACCTACTTTATAAAATCACAAAAATGCCTTGGAAGTTCTTGGTATCCCTCGAACCATATACAAATACCAATAAGAGTCAATGACCGCATTAGTAATATCTAAAAGTAGAAGAACCTTGCGCTTTGCAATATCCTTCGGATTACTGTTACAAACTGAGACTAGGAAACCAACGAATACCTTCGGATTACATGGCGAGTCTGTCACATTCGAGACCGGAGAACGCGAAACCGAGTTAGGGCGGGAAAGCTTTGTAAATTTCTCCGATCAGAGACCCACGCATCGTCAACTTTGCACGAACAATAGATGTTGAGCTCCCTTCTCCGTCAAAATAGCCGTCACGAGTTGAATTTATAAGTAGCCGAAACTTTACAACGTTCTCGCTCCGTCGTTTCAGTTCACCGCCTCTGTAGTGTCACTGTTTGAATCAGGCAATTCATGGGAAAATATTTTGCGCTACCCTGAACTTTATGTAACTAAACCCACCCTTAACTTTTAAAAATTTTGTTGATTTTCCCTTTGCATTTTGCGAGGTTTATTTAATGGAAAAATGCAAAGATAGTCAAGTTCGGGGAATTTGTTTAAATTTTAGTAAAATCTAATTTTTATGATAAAATGACGTGTAGTTAAATCTTAAGACATGAAAAATTGTAACAAATATTTATAAATATTCGTTATTTTCTTAAATGGTAAGTATTTAGTAATAGAACAAATGTTAAGATAATTTTAAATAAGATTTTCTTCTAAGCTTTTAATGCTTTATCTCTTTTCCTTATTCTCTATTATCAAAATATATATATATTTTTTTTTACATAATATAAGTAGAGTTTGATTAAATAAATTTGAATTTCATAATAAACTAGTAATGAAGTATAGATGTACAAATGTATAAATATATAATTTAAATGTTTAACTACAAATAAGTTTTTAAAGACTTTGAAATTATTGCCAAAACTAACATTTAACTTATATAATCCTGATTTTAATTTTTATAATAAAAAATCAATATTTTTGATTTTGTAATGATCTGAATAAAAAACCTTATATTTAATTATATGTTTTAGGATTTTTTTTTTAAGATAATGTGAATATTTTACTTTTACATCAATTAAGTAAAAGAAAACATACTAGAATGAACCAAAATCAAGAACTACAAGTGATATAATAAAGTTTATTTATTATCAATAATATCACTTGACATTCACTTATATATGTTAAGCGGAAAATATTATGAACCATTAGTTTTAGAGTAATATTATAAGTACAAAATATATATCCCAACTATATGACATCATATGAGTGGTATAGTAAATAAGTTAAARTTAAAATAATAAATACTGATAAATTCACYGTATCACTCACATRATGTCACATTATAATTRAGAAACAAAGTTGTGATATAGATTTTATATCCATAGTATTGCTGTTAGTTTTAATATCATCCAATAATTTATAATTTATGTTAAAATTTGTTAAAGAATTTGTTTCTCTTGAATCTGTCCCTTAAATTTTAGATTCGAGGTTTGTTGAAGTTTGAAAGTTTATTGTTTGGTTCCTAAGAAAAGAAAGGAAAATGAAAGTTAGTAAAGGATGACTTGGGTTGGGTGTTTCACATGGTTTATTAGTAAATATTTGATGACTTTGTTGGTTGGAGACTTATAGTATTCAAAATCTTTGGTCAACTCAAGTATCAACTCAAGAGAAAACTCGACAAAATTTACCCGTTACATTACATATGGAAGTCAATAGAAAATAATTTTTGATTGAGTTCAATGAATCTTAGATTATGAGTTACTATTTATAACATAATTAAAAAGAAAATTGTTTTTATATTAAAATAAATTAATTTGTAAATCAAATAATTGATTATAAAATATTGTAAGATTTATCATAACATTTAGATGAATAATTTTGACAATTTAGTATTTTTCGAATTTTCCTTAGAATCTCTATTATTTTTAAGGATGGAGTTATACCAACCCCAAATTCACCCTACATACCCAAATTTAAATAAACAATTAAAAAACGAAGTGAACCCTAAAGTAAATTATGACTAAGGATATAATAAAAATATATAATATAAGTTTATTAAAATACAATACTTTCTTATTTGTTACACTCTAATTTTTCTTTGGAGTGTAAAATACATAAATTCTATATTTCTTGATATACTTAAATATGGAGAATCAAATCAATACTTGAAATGATTATATTGAAGAAGAGATATGAATTTTAGTATTAAATAAAAGTTTTTTTTTGGTACGATTACATATCTGTAGCTATATATCAATAGTATACAATTGTAGGATGTTTGTTGGAGATCTTCGCTTTGACAGAAGCTTTTGCACCTTGCAAAGCTTAGCTCGTGTACAACAAGCAAAGATAAGCAAACAAAGTTGAGTTTGACGAAAGCAAGATGAGTAAGAGTTGTTTGTCAAAGGAAAGAAAATGCATAAATAAGAAACTATTTATTCGTAACTTGTTTAAAATTATAAAATAAGTATTATCATTGACTACTTCTATTTTTTCTTTTTATTTCACTCATACGAGACTTTTATTTTATTTTTTTATCTTCCCTCGTATTTAAGTTTTGGAAAAATCTCTTATCAAGTCCTCAGTTAAAAATTCTGCTAATTAACATCTATTAACCTCTATACTCCAACAAATTTATCATTTTACCTTTACTAACACATAAAAAATAATTAATTTTTAAAAGATAAATTAAGTAAAATGACCAAATTACCCTATTTTCTTATATTAGAAGGTGCCACTCTGCTTGAAAATTGAAGGTAGCAGTGACCCATTTGATCAACTAATTCTTTGAAAAACAAAAAACAGGTAAGAAATAAAAAAGGATGTTGCATAAGAGCGTGAAATGTGAAATAAGCAGCTGTCACCTTAGCCTTATTCTCTTTGTAGTGTTGCTCAAATGCAAGGTTTCAATACCATTTCATATTACCCTATTATAAAACAAAGATATCTTGATTATCTAATCAAAAAATTGTTTTCCGAATTTTCATGGTACATCTATGACTAGACACAACAGGTCTGAATATTCAGATATATATTAATCAAAATTGATACATTAATCCAAATGCAGTCCACCTTGCATCATGTAACAAAAGTGTCAAACAATTAACAGAGCATGGAAACCCGATTCGTAATTTTAACTTAATATTGTAAAATTTTTAGAAATGATGCAGGCATAGAAAATATTTTTTATGGATAATATTAACATATATTGGTATTTATTTCAAGGGTAATTTGATCATTTAATTTAATATTATCCTTTAAAAATTAGTAGTTTTTTATATGTATTAGTAAGGTAAAATAATAAATTTTTTTGGAGTATGAACATTAATAGATGTTAACTAAGAGAATTTTTAAATGGAGGACTTGAGAATAGATTTTTCAAAACTTAAGGATTAGAGAAGACAAAAAAGACAAAAATCCCATATGATTTAAATAAAAGAAAAATATCCCGAAGTTGAAAATATTTGAAGTAGTTTGGGAACTCTAGGATTCAAACCCATCACCTCCACCTACACCTTTGACAAGGTTAACACCTGGTTATACATCATTTTGGTTATGATTTTGTAAACAAATATAATTTATTATATAAAAAACGCGACCCGAACCCAAAAAAACGACCCGATTAACATAAAAAACTAAACGTTCAACCCGGAAAACCCGTCCCGAACCCGAGGGGTTAATTTTTTTCAAAACCTGATTTGGGGTTCATTTTTGTGACCCGATCAGGTTCGGATTTTTTTTTGGGTTTGGACCAAAGTCGACCCGACTCGAGCCGTGCCCACCCCTACTACATCTTGTTTGTGGAGATAAATATTTTAGCAGAAGAAAAATTTTAATCATATGTAAAAACAAAGTTCCATTGGATCTCAATTTTTTTTATTTATCTAGTCGAACTGTTGGTTCGTAGGCCCATTGATTTTAACTTGTCAATTCATGTGCTCGTGACGGATTAACGGGTTAGTCAAAGGTAGTGGATCGTCACAGACTAAGGGGTCGACGAGTTTACAGGCTAACGATTTGGTTAGATAAATTAAAATTTTAAAACTTTTAGTTATTTTTATAGACCCCTTGAATTGGATTATTTTTGTAAATCTATCCAATAATGTGGAGGGAGGTTTTCTATAATTTTAAAACATGTATGTACATTTAAACAAATAATTAATAAGTTCAGAGTTATTCAGGAATGTTAGATACTTGTGGGCAATGTATTTATATGTTATCTCTCTGCGTACAAGAAATTAAGGATAAATGTGGTTAGATAATGAAAAAAATTAAAATTTAATTAGACAATCAAATTAAATTAACATTTTGTTAAAAGGTAACACAGATTCCTCGACACGGTTAATTTTGTGTAATTGTCCAAATAAAATAGGTGAGAATAATAAATGGTGGGTCCGCAGGTGGTTGTGAACGGTGTCGTTTTTTATTGATTGAAGATTTTTCCAAATAAAGGCCACTCACTGCAAAACCATGAGAGAAAGCAAAGTATCCAACTATCCACAGGACCATAGCACAGCAGTGCACTGAAAGCCACCGACTGTGGGTTGGTTTCTGTCTATCGCTCGACTCAACTAAACAGACAGACTCTCATTTTTCTTCTTCTAGGGTTCGAAAATTTCTAACGTTTTCTCGAGAAACAAACAGCGCAAGAAGAAGACTGGAGAATCTTACTTCCTGGACTACTATACAGACAGTCACATTTCTCAAACCCTAGACCGTAGACCGTGACCGAGACCTCTGTATTTTTGCATGACAAAACAGAACTTACCGGAATCCCAATCTGGAAAAACGAACTGAATCTTAGATTCAAATTCAATTTCAGGACAATTAGGGATGGATAGATCTAGATCTAAGCGGAACTACTACTACGATCAGCAGGATTACAACGGAGACACCATAGGTAGAACCAAACCTCGGTACAACAACCATTACGCTCCCAATAACTACCGCCACCGTGGCAACAACAACAACAACGCCAACAATAACAACAATAGACCGGCCACCAACAACCCTAAGGACTCTTTGATGGTCACCACCACGTACCGGATTCTTTGCCTTGACATGAAAGCAGGAGGCGTAATCGGCAAGTCCGGTAGCATTATCAAGTCCATAAGACAGCACACCGGCGCGTGGATCAACATGCATGAGTTGATCCCGGGGGACGAGGAGCGAATTATTGAGATATCGGACACGAGGAGGCGGGACCCGGAGGGGAGAATGCCGTCGTTTAGTCCGGCGCAGGAGGCGTTGTTTTTGATTCACGATAGGATACTTGAGAGTGATGTAGGTGGGGGCGGTGGCGGTGGTGGAGGGTTTGGGTATGGGGAGGAGGAGGAGGAATACGGTGCGTTTAGAGGAGGGAATAGAGTGGCAACGAGGATGGTTGTGTCGAGAATGCATGTGGGGTGTTTGTTGGGGAAAGGAGGGAAGATTATAGAGCAAATGAGGATGGAGACGAAGACTCAGATTAGAATTCTACCTAGGGACCATACACTGCCTCGTTGCGTTTCCATGTCTGAGGAGATTGTTCAGGTGATTTTCTTGTGAATGAATGTGAAGTTTGAATGAATTATACGAGTTGCGGATTCCACTGCATTCAATATTAATGGAAAACGGAACCAGTTAATATAAACGTATCAGCACTTAATTAAAAGGGTGATGATGATTGATGACCTACGGAAGCCATGACTTTACCCATATCGAAGTGGCTTGTGTAGTGATAGTGTTCTTCATTGTAAAAATAGCTCTATGGTTACTTAACTGCAAGAACTTGGAGGCAGGTGTAACTTTGCTTTGGGAAAACATGGACTGCGTTTGGTTCGTTCTTTAGTGGGCGTGTTTAGTACATTGATAGGGGATTTTACATGCTTACTTTTAGTGTGAATGAAATTAGAACCAAAATGTGCAAGATTGAATTGGGACACTTTTAAAGAATATGATTCCCTGGTAATACTACCCATTAATGTTAATTATCTAAGTCACCATTACTTACCTGAGGCTACCCTTTTACATCTTTTGTTGTTTTAAGTAGTAGTATGTCACCTTCTGGAGATCTGCTTATGGAGTTTCATAAATGCATTTATTTAAGATTTTTGTAATGGAAAATTTCATCAGAAGTCCACATAATACATTCTTTATTTGCATCTAGAATTTGGTTGATATTTTTTATGCTTTGTCAAAATGTTATTGTTTTAGAATCTGCCATGCAATGATGAAAGAATTGATGTGCTATATGCAGAGATTACTGTTCTTTTTTGGTGTTGGTAATCAAATTTGTTGATTGTCTAACTTGGATTTGGGTCACTCGGCTATGTCTTTGATTTGGTTTTAATTTGTTGTCTATTGATGTCAATATGTTTAGCATGCATGATCATTTCTCATACAGTAAGAAATGTTGTGTTGTAGTATTTCTGCTAAAATGTTGTATGATCGTATGAAGTTTTAGTTACTAGCTTGACAAATTTTATTTTCCCATTATCAATTTCATGCCACTCTGTTGGGGGTGTCATGCCACTGTCTGCAGATATAACTTTTAAGTCGTGTATGCTTCTATGTTGCTTCGTAAAATTTCTTTTTCTGCATCTAGAAAGATCCAATGACTATTTTAAGACAAAAATATTTAAAGTTTACATGTTATAAAATACATTTTCTTAAAATTTAATGGTCTTTCTCTTCCTTTCTGTTTAGTGATGGATACATTGATTGATATGGCTTTATCATATGATATTCTTCTTCTCTTTGCAGGTTGTCGGTGATATTAATGCTGTGAAGAATGCTATAGCAATTATTTCTTCACGTTTGAGAGAGAGTCAACATCGTGACCGCAGTCACTTTCATGGAAGATTACATTCACCAGAACGGTTTTTCCCTGATGATGATTATATTCCTCACGTGAACAATACGGGACGACGGCAATCCATGGATGGGCCACGATTTTCTGGCTCCAATTACAGAAGTAATAACTATGCTTCACGCAACTCTGGTTACACTTTGGAAGCTGGGGCTGCTCCCATTTCAGACAGTGCACAGCCGTTTTATGGTGAGGACCTCGTATTCCGGATGCTTTGTCCGATTGACAAGGTTGATAGAGTTATTGGAGAATCTGATGGCATACTAGAATTGCTTCAAAATGAAATTGGGGTTGATGTTAAGGTTGCTGATCCTGTGTCTGGGTCAGATGAACAAATAATTATAATTTCTTCTGAGGAGGTACTTATGTTTTTATTTTTATGCTATAATTTGGGAAAATTAAAGTCTTTGTTTCATTTCTAGGATTTGGCAATTAAGTGTCTTATATTTAATCCTTTCTGGCTGATTTTTTTTGGGTAACCTTTGCATTTTGAATTAAATTTTAATTTTTTTCCTATAAATATAATGTATGTTCTTTGTCTTCACCATGAACTATAGAATTAATTATTTTTGTCATAAAGAAATTCTAAACAAAGGCTCTAACAGATTGTCTGGTTTCTGCTTTAGGGTCCTGATGATGAGTTGTTTCCGGCTCAAGAAGCCTTGCTGCATATCCAGACTCGAATCGTTGATCTCATGACTGATAAGGACAACATCATAACTACTAGGTTAGTTGTCCCATCCAGTGAAGTTGGATGCTTAGAAGGAAGAGATGGATCACTATCTGAAATGAGGAGATCAACTGGTGCAAACATACAGATCCTGGCGAGAGAAGAAGTTCCTGCATGTGTATCTGGGAATGATGAGCTTGTACAGGTTTATCAAATAACATAATTATAATTGTCTACGGAGCCGTCTTAGTAGATGCTTGGTTGTCCACCTAAAATATGCATTCTAATGCAAATGGCTCTGCTCTGAAATGAATATAAAGTTCTGATAATATAAAATCACATGTAACACATATGCATAAGTTTCTGTTCTCTCCTGGAGAAGTTTTCTAGCTCATTTTTGTTGTGTGATATGAGATATGAGGTGTGAACATTCCTAAAGCTGTATCCAACTATCCCACTAACCCCAAGGAATGGTTAGACCTTGGTTTCCAACCAAAAGGTCCAGTGCTTAATTCCTTTAGACTACCTATCTTTATATCATTTTCAGCAGGTTGTCTAACTTAAGGGTTTATGGTTTGGCAGTATTTTTTGGATATGAACATGCAAGTGAAGTCTTCTACTGTTGATGTAGAATGTCTGCTACATGTGGCGTGCTTCCATGATGCCTTTGATGCATATTTACAACTCAGTCTTGTGATGAGGACTTTATGATCATTTATCAATTGCAATTGCTTTGAGAAAAAAAAGTCCAAACCTGGCATCTCTTCAGGTTGCCTATTTGGTGGACAAATTATTTTATTTTTTCACTCTCTCTAAATGACATTTTCTTAATGTACAGATTATAGGCGAGATTAAAGCAGCTCGAGATGCTCTTGTTGAGGTGACAACAAGACTGCGGAGTTACTTATATAGGGATTTTTTTCAAAAGGATATGCCACCATCATCTATTTCTGCCGCAGGCCCTGTTGGCAATGCTGTGGGAGTGGAGGCAGCTTCTCCAAATAATATTACTTCAGTTCGTGAAGGTCAGACTGGTACTGATCCTCCTGCTGTAACTCATCAGAATCTGCAAACTGTGGCAACAACACAGCCATTGAAGGCTGTAATCAGTGGACCTCGGGTTATTTTCCCATTAATAAATCTCCTCTTTTACTGCTTAATCTTTCTCCTTTTCTGTGTTGTTTTCTCTTCAATGACTACTTACAAGGTTGATGCAATTTCTTTACCGTTAAATTATGCTTAACTATCTTCTGGTTTTTGGGAAATTGGAATAGCAATGTAAAATTGAACTTTGGGCCAAATTATGAATATTATTTCAAATATAATCTTTTAAGTCAGATTCAAATAAGAGCACTGATGCGGATCAAGTCATGGTTCCCATTAAGGAAAGTAATCTAGACTCCAATCAACTCCATAAAGTCCAATTTGATAGTGTTATGTATGGCCTAACTTTAGGATGCAATATAATCCAATTAGATCCTAATTAGTTGGATTAGATTGCCTTCTAAAAGGGAAGCTTTTTATGTAACTTTTTGTTATTGTAATTTTTGAGTCATATTTTTGTTATTTTAATACATGAAACCCAATCCATCCATGATGTGGATAAAAATGGAATTGATTTAGTTCTGATGATTTTGATCCTTTGATTGATTAATCAAGATCAAAATAGAGAGTTCGCTCAGAATTATGAGAAATGCCACTGATGGTTTTACTATCTGATTGATTAATCAAGATCAAAACAGAGTGTTCGTCCAGAATTACGAGAAATACCACTAGAGGTTTCGCTCACTTATTGATTAATCATTCAGAGAGGTCCAATCCGGGTTAATATAATTTTTGTTGTAATTAAGTATATTATTTGATGGTTAACTTTGTCTTTTCCACCCTTTTTTAGAAGCCTAATATATATGACTTCCTTTTGTATTATTTCCTTAGACTTGAATGAAATCAAACACTTTGTATTGTTAAGATATGTTTCTCTTGGGTTATCTTTCATTTATCCATTCCTAGCCAAATGATTGGTGGTGGATTAGGCTTTAAGTTGGTGGGTGAGCCCTTTATGCTTGAAGTTCAAATTGGTACTTATCTATTTATCTCGTAAGTTTTTCATTTATCTTTGTATTGAAGTTGTTGTTGAAGAAAGCTTATCTAGCTTAAATTTGAGCCGATTATTGTTGTTGAATATTGGAAGTGTTGTTGTTGTTGAATTGATTAGAAGTTAATTGGTGATTATTTGGAGTATTTTTATTGAAGTTTCAATTGAGTTTTCATGGTTGGAAGATTAAGCTAGAACTCACTTATTCACATGGAAAATGCATGTTCGAATATGCATCAAGCACAATGAATTTGTTTCTATTTGTTTTGTTTTTTGTGTTTTTCTGTGTTTTTTTTTTTTTTTTGAAGAAGTTAAATTTATCTGCATTGCTGCTGGGTGGACTGCTCCTTGTCTGATTTATATTTGGTACTTCCATTTTGCAATTTCTTGTTGCTCGTTTTGTATTTTGAGATCCTCGCCCTTGTTTTACAGGAAGCTGGAGGGTCTGTCAGTGAACCTGTAAAGCAGAATGAAAGTGAACGCCGTGAAGATGTGCCAAGTACAATTAATAGGTAGCAAGGCAGTTTTATTTCTTAGAAATCATATTATCTACATTGCATGCATAAGATTTGTTGTAAGGAAAACGTTAATAATTAAAGTCCTTCCAACTTATAACATGTCTTTAATATCTTGTTAGAATTCCGGTAACACTTGTCACTAGGAGTACGCTTGAAGTTGTCATACCGGACCATGCAGTTCCCAAGCTTATAACAAAATCAAAAAATAAGCTTGCACTTTTCAGTGAGGTGAGCTTCCTTCTGCCATCTGTCAACCTACTTAATTTGTTAAGTATTATCTGATTGAATAGTGTTTTTATTTTTATTATATATATATATATATATATATTTTATGAGAACAGTTGTCCGGTGCCACTGTAACTCTGGTGGAAGATAGACCAGAAGTGACACAAAAGATCATTCAAATATCAGGTACTCCAGAGCAAGCAGAAAGGGCCCAGAGCTTACTTCAAGGCTTTATTTTGAGCAGTGAGTATCCCTTCTTATCTCTTTTATTTTCATATATAGATGCGTATGGATATTTTTTAGCTTTAGATCACTTTATAAACTGGAATGATCCATGCCTTGTTTTTTTTTTTTTTTTTTTTTGATTCAGCGCAAGAAGATGGACCATGAGCTATCCTGCCGAAATGCAGACTAGCACTCGGTGCTTGTCAAATGTGGACAATTGCCGTTGATTTTATCTATGGCATAATTCATCAGATGAAACATATCAGACTGCAAGAACCCTATCCGCCTTTAATATGAAAAGAAAAAAGAATGGATTACATGTCCCCACTTGTTTACTGTTCTAAATCATGAGTTTTCAAAAGGAAAAGAGCTCCACTGTAAATGCAACCCTGAGAGCTCTTATCTAAGTTTTTTTTTTCCATGTTTTTAGTTTTCTTGTATCAATACAACAGTGCAGTTGATTTCCTTTTAATCTTTTGCTTTTACATGTCTTGCCTTTTGCATCTCGTAACGCTTAATTTTGAACTTAAAACTTGGGTGGACTTGCTTGCTGACCCAGTTATTCTGATTACAAGCAATAAGTAGAGTATTCCAGAGGACCCAGAATGGAGATTTCCTGGAACTTTCATAGGGACACTTTATACGAGGCTTTGTCTGGAAACCTTGTGAAAGAAAAGCCCAGCATCTTTCATCTTATGGTCCTCTTGTCATCTCCCTTTGTACTTTTTGTTGTGCTTGTATTTATACTTTTTTCAGAATGGAAAACTGAAAATGATTTTTTTGTTATATGGGAAGGAACAGCTAAACTAAGGTGCTGGCCCTGTAACATTACTGGGATCCTTTTTTTTGGGACAAATAAAATATTGAAAAGAAAAACATCCCCTTCTATTTTTATTAAACTACTCACCTGGAAATTTTAGTTTGAAGTGGGCAATATCGTTTATTATGAAGAAGTGCCTGTGTTTTGGTATATAGCACGAAGAATTGTAGCTTTTGGGCTGTCTTTCGTTAGCGATCAATGATGATCGCCAATTTAGCGGCAGCTTCTACCCACGCTGTTGGGTCGGTAAGCTATGTTGCCGAAGCCACGATGCCACTCTTGTATATGCCCCCTAAAGCAGGGGCAGGTTCCATTCCATCTAGCTCCGGAGTCATCGACCTCAATTTTCCACATAAAGGAGATTCCCGGGGGAACCATCGTCCTGATATGCTCATACGGCACCTCCGACCTTACCTGATCTGAATCAGCCGATTCTAGAGGGAGACCCCGATTACGAGGCTGATTCTATGGTTCCCCCCGATATGCTCATACGGCGCCTCCGACCTTACCTGATCTGAATCAGCCGATTCTAGAGGGAGACCTCGATTACGAGGCTGATTCTACTCTCGTCGATCAGCCACTCGATCTTCGGAATGAAAAGGATCCCCGAGTTATCTACTTTTGTTATATCAAAAAAAGGACCGGGAGTGTTTTCAGAGAAGGGGGCATTTTTATTTTTATTATTTGGATGCAAATCTATCGTCTAACTTTTGAGATTTGGTCTAGGTTTTTAAAAGTTATATAAACCCGGTTTGGATATCCATTTGTCTTTTTTGTGTTCTCTTCTTTGTTTTTTTGCTGGTTTTCATTTGAAAACACATAATTAAGATACAATATCTCAAAGGTATTATTTTCACTCAAAATGAAATTATTATTTTTTATCTGTTCTTTCTCTTTCTTTTTATTTTTATTCTTTAATGTAGTTTTATTAGAAGAATATAGAAGTAACACATTCTTTATTTTTCATTCATTTTTTTAAATGACAAAAATATTTTATTTTTAAATAAAAAATTATTAAATAAAAACGTAAAATTCATAACCAAAGTGTGGGTAAGGTTTTTCCTTTTTTCAATTTTCACCTTAAAGTTTCTTTTAATATCAAAAGCATTTTTTTATACAAATAAAATTAAAAACAAGCATTTTTTATATGTTCATGTAGTTATTGAATATAATAATAGTTTTATATTTTACCAATTAAAATAATTATCTAAATGAATAATTTGACCACATATATACCGAAAGTTTTTCATTTTCTAAAACTAAATAATTATTTGAAATAATATTTTATTAAAAAAAAGATTATGTTAATATTATCAAGTTACGATATGCTAATCAAACGATATATCAATTGGCTGTTACGTTAAAATTGAATTTGGATCCGATTTAAAGTCGGGCTGTACCTAGTAGTGAAACCGACCCGGAATATACTGAACCGAACCTAAGACTATTCTTTACAAACACAAAACTCAAAACCTTCACACTTCGTAATACACTACAAACAGCCGCCGCACATCGCGCCTGAAAATGTCGCATGTCGTCGCCTGAAAACGCTGCAGACCGTCGACGGCAGCTAGCCAGCCACGCAAAACCTGTAGAAGCTAAGCAACGCAGCTACCGTCGTCCACAACGTCGACGTGACTGTCGGCTTCTATCACGTATGCAGCCGTCTTTCATTCACGTTATTTCTCATTTTTTTTTAAATAAAAACTGGAAAAAGAGACTTCCATCTTAAGAGAAACGAACACTATTCTTAAAGAAAAATTGGGCTTCCCCGGTAGAGAATGATTAACCGACCATATAATTCTTCTTTATAGATAGGTATCTCCGTGGATAGAGATAAAGATAGAGATCCATCTAGATCTTGATTCGCTAACTAAGGCTTCCCCAAAGACCCAAGCTTTCTTTCGTTTTTTCTCGGTGGCCTAATGAATTTAGTAAGCGTATATAAGCACCTATTTAGTGTATAAGCAATTCTTTACGGTGTAGGTTGGTTGAAGATGATAGAAGCCACCTTTCGTTCATGTCATTTCTCATTTTTATTTTTATTTTTAAAATAAAGACTGAAATAAAATTATGCTTTAACATGGTTATAAATTGGATGAAAAGTATAAATGTTTCATATTATGCTCTATTGCTTGCTTTTCATGTGGATAAAGATGAAGAAACTTTTTAACTTATATTGCATTGATGTGCTTGTGTATATTCTTCTCAAAAAATTTGTTAATCAAATAGTAAGAAAAGAAAGTAGAAAAGCTACTACTTTTGAAGTTGGCTATATGGGTTTTTGGAAATTTCTTAAAAAAATAGAATAATAAGAAGGTAAAGAACTTTTAATTTTAATTTTAATTTTTTTTAATTTTAAGAACTAGAATAATTTTTGTATTGCAATGAGTTTGTTCTATTGATCTTAAAATTTATGGTGGAAATGATAAAGTAATTGGCTAAAAGTTCACCCTTTTGATGTGAGTTTATTGGCTTATATGTATCTCAGGTTCAGTTTTAGGAAATTGCTGATTATTTTTGTTTTTTTTTTTTTTTTTAATGTTGAAAAGTATGTATTGAATGGTTAACTAATGCGTGATTGATTTTGTTGTGGATGTTAAAATTATACTTAGTAATTAGTGAACTTTTTTGTTGGAGTAGATATTTAGAAATAGGCATAGGATGGCTTATATTCAACATGGAAGAACTGTCCTCCGGCAGATTGTTAAAGAGAGCTCTGATCATGTGTTGCATCATCCCTTGTTATATGCTTGTCAAGGAGTCAGATACAGACGTTTGGAAGTTATTCTCACGACGGTGAGTAAATTTTGATGCAACTAAAGAATTTAATTGAAATAGGGGTAAGAGTAATGGTATCTCCTTTTTTTTTTTTAATTTCAGACGACCAAACGGTTTGGATATATCTTTTGCATACCTAGGTTTCTTAAGTCATTGATTTAGTGGAGTTTTAATTACTTATTGGTTGTTCAGTTTATTTGTTCAGAGAATAGAAAAGCTTGGCAACGCTGGTGAGACAGTGAAGGTGGCTCCGGGATATTTTCGTAATCATTTGATGCCCAAATTGCTTGCTGTTCCTAATATTGAGAAGTATGCTCATCTCATCAGAGAGCAACGCAGGGTATGTATTTATCTGCTCCATGTGTTGAACTTGCTTACAAGCAAAAGCAATATCCCCGTTCAAGTATTTGCATTCTCATAAATGAACTTTGGAAATATGAAGTTATACCTAAGAAAGCATGGAAAGAAGATTAGCTTTTGGCTAAAGTGTTCTTGAATTTTCACTCTTAGCTAGCAGTCTCATTGTTTGTTGGTTATGGTATGAGTGATAACATTTCTCAAACATTACATTATCTGCTCTTCTATTCTCGGGAGGCAATATTTCCTCTGATGCATTTCAGATTACATGTTAGTTATTTTCTCTCTTTTATAAATATTCTCGCCTCTGCATATGACAATTTATTGCTTATAGATCTTTATTTAGGCGATGCATAAGTTGGTCGGTTTCCTTTTTAGGCCCAAAAACATACATTGCTTATGTGGTTTGTAAATGCAACTTGTGTTATCAAATCTTCATTTTATTCTGAGAGAAGAAATACCCATGTCTTTTGAATTTCATTTAAAACATTTTAATTTTGTGATATATATTTTTCAGATTTACCAACCTAAGGAAGTGGAAGAGGTTAAAGTAGTCGAGAAGACTGAGGATAATGCCGCTAAGGAATATGAAAAGGCAGCAAAACGCCTAGAGAATACTCGACTGGTTTGATCCTATCGTTGGCATCTTTAGATTTGGTCATATTTATCTTTGATGTCACATATCTGCAACCTCTTCACCAACCAACCACCCCCCATCCCCCCCAAGTCCCTCCCTCCCCCCTCCCCCCTTGTTTCATTTTCTTATATAGTGCTTAGCTATCTGCTTGCATTAAAAAAAGGATCTAACATAGTTATTTACCTTACCAATTATTTTTAGAGTGATATTCAGAGCTATTCTTCAAAAAGTTTCTTTGGGTGTGGGCTATCTGTTAAATAATTCTATATTGCATTTCTAGGTATTGAGACGGTTCCCAGATATTGAAAAATTACGTGCCCGTGCAACAAAAGATGATCCTATAGAATTGCGTTCACCTGTGACAAAAGAGGAGCTTGTTGCTGAGGTATGGTTCCTTCTTCCATATTTATAATTGTTTCCCTTAATAAAATCGCAAACCTAGCTTTGTTCTTATGACTTGTGCAACCTATTAGACATATGAGTGGACATCTTTGAAACCCAGAAAATGTAACTCTCAACTGCTTTTTAGGGCTGGTAAACATAGATATAGGATACTGCAAGAAATCACTTTTATTGTAGGCCGCTTTTGCAACTTGTACACAGGGATGTCACTCAGATGGCTTTAAAGTATGTAAATCACATGAAGTCACTGCCTTTTTTTTGAAAAAAATTTTTTGAGTCAATTTTGGTTAGGAGTCATCTGTTTACTATGTAATCTATCTGGTATACTTCCATGTCTGTACATTAAGTTTGGAGCAGATTGCATTTCAAAGTGAATGATTGCAGAGCATTCTAATTAAGGAAGAAAGCGTTGCTGTGTAGAAAATCAATTTTAACTCGTAGCAAAGTTACATGATTAAAGAGGACTTGCTGCAAGATGATTAATCAAAAAGGTTGTCAGTTCTTAAAATCATTGCGAACATATAATTCTTGGATATTTAATTTGAGAATTTGATATGTAACTGCAAAGTGTAAGTTGGTTTTTGCTGTAATATTATCTAGCTACTCTTTTGTGGTCTTGATATGAAGTGATAAATCTCTAATTGGGTGATCTTGTTACTCTGCTATTGTCAATCTGCATAGTCACTCATTAAGGTGTTTATTGTATCACGGCCAGCAAATCCCATTATAGAGATGTTTGAGTTTTTTGATTTTCATTGATTATCTCTGAAAATTTATATTCATGGAGTTGTAGCTTTTGGTTTCTTAGATTGGGACTGGTTAAGTCAACTCTAGATATTCAGCCCAAGTGTTGAGACCACATAAGTTTAATTTGCAAAGTCTTCAGTCTAAGTTTCTATTGTACTGATAGAGTTCTATCATGTTTCAGGTGGCAAGGCAGCTATCAGTCCTAATTGAGCCTGAAAACGTTCATCTACCAACTCCTTTGTCAACTTTTGGAGAGTACGAAGTGCCGTTGCGCTTGCCAAGGTCCATCCCCTTACCAGAAGGAAAGGTTCAGTGGACTCTCAAAGTGAAAGTCCGGGGGAAATAAGCAATGACACCAATATTCCAATTTCGTTTGTAGGACAAGTTTTGGTTTACAAGTCTCTTGTGATGCTGAGTTATTTCTTTTTCTTTTATAAGTGGTATGAGTTTCATAGACTCAAATCTTTCCAATTGTCTTCTAGATTACAATTGAGATCTACATAACAGCAAAGCGATCGGATGTTATTAGAATAAACGTCTGCATTGTAACATGACGTTTGTGAAACTGTTTCGGGGATTTGAATTAGAATGCCAATAGTTTATAACAATTACTTGAGCATGACACTGCTCATGAGATGTGGGATGCCTTTAAACTCAAGTATGTTGAAGCCTCTATTACAAGATTGTGTGCACTGACTTTGAAGTTTGACTTATATAAGATGCATTCGGACCGTACTGCGTGTTAGGACAATGTCGACTATGAGTCGCAGCTGATAACAACCTGATTGATGAGCAACAAATCCAAGCGGAGCTTTGTTACTTGCCAAACTCATGGGAGAAAAATAAATTTTGATAAATTTTCTCAAATTTAATGTTTTTATGCAATTTTGCACCGGCGAGGCCTCCCTTGGCCACAATGAAGATCCGCCACTAGCAACAATGATAAGTGATAAAATTATGGTTGCTCATTTGCATTCTGATTGGATCATCGATTTTAATAAAAAATAAAGTGTTAGCATTAGTACACATAAGTTAGAATTACTGAGTGCACTATATTTTAAATATATCTTATCCTTAAATATTTTTAAATTATTTTATTTAATATTGTTTTATAATTTTAAAAATATTTTCATGTAACAGATAAAACATTCAATAAATTGAAATTTAAATGAATAAAAGGTTACAAAGAAAAATAAAATTTCATGAATGATGAGCGATTAATATAAGTATGCATACGAATTAATGCTTTTTTTAATCACATATTTAAACTATTATTGATTGTAATTGTAATTTTTTATTAAATTAGAGATTTGATGTATTAAACTTTATTATTTAATTGCCCATCGATAGCAGAAGCGAGGTAAGTTCACTTCCTGAAACTTCAGGGGACGTATCTGTCATTTATCCATAACTATTAATATCTCCTCGTGAAATTGATGCCTCATCACTCCTTCAATGGCAGCCTCGTTCTTTCTCCCGTCTCCGTCTTTCAGCAGTTACAAGTACTCTCTTAACTCTTTGGTTCTCTTCTTTACTTAAATTTCCTTTTCCAGTTTCACCTATTCAATTTCGTTGTTTGCGGGCTGCAGTTAGAATTTTGGTACTCTTTTGTGTCTTTTTAAGTGCTTTATTGTTCTGCTCAAGTATAAAAAGAATATTCAGTTAAGTTCCTGGAACCAAAGAACCCTTCAGCTGGGAGAAAAAATTACCTTCTTGTTGGGTTTAAACTTATCCTTCCTTTCAGTTTCGTTTATTAAACTTCTTGTCTAACCAAAGTAAAGAAAAAAAGAAGTGTTTTTGTTGGGCAGATAAAGAGACTTGAGGTTTTGACCAAAAGGGTATCTTTGTATTCCCAGAAATCCCTCGACCTTCGCTGTGTTCAACGAGTTTTAAAATCTAAACTAGGTCTATTTCTAGATACTACAAGCTTAGTTGCAATCCGAATTGGTGATCACAAGAGGATTTGAACTGAAGTGTATCTTTATATATGGCTAGAAGCACTTTTGTCAAACTGAAGATTAGTTCATTTTTTCTTTGATATGTTTGTATATGTTTTAAATAGAGACTGCAAAATGTTTTGTACTTGTGCAGTTTTAGATGTTTGGTTTAAAAAAATAAGTATGAGTGCGACAACTGGAATAATTCTGGGAGAGGAGAAATTTTCATTTGGTTCTGTTAAGAGAGAGTTATATAAACGATCTAGTTATTGATTCTTGATAAGTTTTTAATTGAATTATA
>JANLJB010030190.1:3871-21336 GCA_026212285.1 Bursera cuneata | reverse complement strand
TATATATATATGTATATGTGTATATATATATGTATATGTATATATATGTACATATGTATATGTATATATATGTACATATGTATATGTATATATATGTACATATATATTTAGATATATATATACATATACATATATATATATAGATATATGTATACATATATATATATATAGATATATGTGTATATAATTATGTAATCTTTACACATGAATCATGATTATCGTAAAATAATTGTCATAATGTATGTTTAATTTGTTTAAGGTAAATTTTTAAAATCTTTTTACTCCTAGCATTTTTTCAGTGTTTTTGCTGTTTAAAGAAAGAATGGGCGTTTGTCCAAGCATTGTAAAAATGTTTGGTTTAATGGGTGTTAAACATGTTTTCTGTGTTTTTCAAATTTATAAAACACAAAAATATTTTCTGAATTTCAACCACGAAGGTCACATAATAACTCTTCATATGTTCCAGTTAATGGAACATTGTACACATTCGTAACAGTAAAAATATCTCTCACTCAAAGTATTGGTATCAACTTTAAAAAAAGAATATAGAATATATCCATCTTCTTGATTTCATCGAAGCCAACAGAGGTACATTCTTTCCTTCAATACATTATTCTCCAAATTAACTCTAAACTAAACCAACATCTGGTTCTCATCTCTAGCTTCATGCTTCATAAAAAAATAATAAATTTTTTTAAAGATACCCTTTAGTTGTAGTCTAGGACTTGGACTTATTTGCATACTTATTCTTTGGGTCAAAGGATTTATGTGTTATTTAATAAATAAAAATGACGATTCAAACACCAAACTATTAGATTATTTTAGACATCATAGCAGGTTAAGAGACTATTTAATCTAAAACTTTATTAATTTGATAAATAATAATTCGACTAAAATATTTTTTGTTATTTTGAGTTCAATAATTATTATATAAAAATATACATTTAGCAATTTTATAAATAAATGAAGAGAAAGATTTTATTTAGTGCTGAAAATACTACAGTCCAACTACTTAAGTAGCCGAAGAAGAGAATAACTAGATTGTTCTGAAGTTGTGTCCTTTCTGCATATCAAACAAACTTCCTCTCCTTTTATAAACTCTTATGATGTCCCCATAAGTTGTGCTTGTGCCTGAACACATCAAAGCAAAGCAAAGAGCAAACACGCGAGAGATATGGATATGGAGAACAGATCAGGGCCATCTCCACTGGTGCCTACTGTTATGGTGGGATTGCTTGGATTTGTTATCTTTGGTCAAACCTTCTCCCTTATGTATGTGCTTCTGCTCCTTACGCTATTGCTTGCACAGATGCTCCCCGTATACTTCCCAGTCTCCTCGTCTGGTGCTACTGGATACTACGATCAAAGAAGTATTCCTGGTTCTGACGCTGAATGGTTTGGGTTCGGAACATTCCTTCTGTTTGTGCTCTACGCAATTCTGTACAATGTGCTCATGTAGTGTGACCAGCATCAGTCCTCTTAGCAAATAACAGCTACTGTTGGTGTACGCATGTGTTGTAAGAGTAAGACTATACTTTAACTGGGTTTATAATTTGCTTCAAGAAATTAAAAATTAAGCACATAACTGCAAGGATGGATGATCACTTGCTGTCAACTGGTAAGAAAATTAATTAAGATGCATATTATATATAATAGTTGTACAAAAGTCTCTTTCACCTTAGTTTGCTAGTCTCTTCTTTTGCTAGTGAGTTGAATTACAGGCAAACAAAATATGTTCAATAATTCAGAAAGTGAAAGAAAGGAGCCCTGCTGTGATCCTCATGAAAATTATTGTATTGAATGGATGATTGTTGTTGCTGGAGTTTGTTTATATATCCAGATATCTTTCATCTAATTTTCTTTTCAATTTAACAAATGGAGGCCCCTTTCTTCATTGGTATCAGCATCAAAAGCTTACTATTAATTCTTTCTTTTTTGGGATGGAGACACCTCTATCCTTTCTGATAAAATACAACGTAGGGTATGTGCATGCCCACACTGAGCAAGAGTTCAGAGGCGTATAGGGGTTCGTGTAAATTGAAATCCATAAAAAAAATTCAACAGATTCATACACTTTTCAGACTCAAGTGAAAGCAAAATGCTAGCATTATTATATCAAACAAGAACCATTATTGAGCATGGTTTGATTCTGAAATTATCTCAGAAAAAATGGTTAGCACTATGCCTGAGCAAAAGCAGACATTCAATTGAAGACGGACATCAAACCCCATCATCATTTAAAACATGGATAGACTTATTAAACATTAAATTAATAAGAAAAAAAATTCAAGGCTACACTTATTGTCCAATTCATTTAATTTTTTATTGTATTGAAACATAAGATTTAAAAAAAAAAATTGTTGATTGGTTTTATACTGAGGTGATACTACTTGATATTCAACTAGTAATTTAATAATAAGTAATACATATAAAAAGTCATTTACTTAATTTTTTCTTGAAACGTCGGTGTCCAAACCAATTTACGCGCACCTTGACTAATCTCACGAGACCTATGTCCTATATCCTCAAAAGTTTTCTAACATAGGTCAATTAATTGTTGAATTTTGTCATTTACCTAATTAATCATGCATGGACACCGATAAATATCTGTATATGTTAATTTCAAAATTAACCGAGAATCCTGTTTTTCTAACACTCAAATTTATTTAAATAAAAATCAAAACCATTTTCTGATAACCATATTCAAAACGTTGTTTTTTGAAAAACATTTTACATGATATAAACCATATTCATACTTTATAGTACAATAATGATTATGCAGTGTTGTTGATAGGCATTATCAACATACTCTCTGGCAAAAAAAAAAATCTCGTTTTCACAACAAACTCATTTTTTAACAGCCATGAAAACATGGTTTTGGGAAAACATCTTGAAAACTATATTCACACTTTCACAGTAGAAACGACCATAATGATGGAATGTTCTCGGGCAATATCTCCATCATAAACAATAAGAAAATAGATAAATATTAACAAAAATGCATTATGTAAAAGAATAGTCACTTTTAGACAAAATTATTCGAAATAACCCCTTTTTAAAAATTAAAAATGTAGGTCGTTTTCAAGAAATCACAGTGAAATTGATTCATATCGCACTCCACCTTACCATCCATACAAGTCTTAAAAGACCAAGGATGAATCCCACAAATCCAAATTTAGTAATGAATCTTAAAATTCATCATTGGGATGCAATGAAATCCAATTAGATGTTAAATAATTGGATTGTATAGCCTACTAAATAAGAAAATCTTTTGTAACTTTTGTTATTTATTTTGTTGTAATTTGATGTAATTTCATTTGTATTTTGTTGTATTTGTTTGTAAGCATTGTATTTATATTTTTTCATGTATTTTGTTGAACTTGTAAGTTTCAAAGTATAGGAGAGTTTGTAGAGTTTTTTTTAGTTGTAAAATAGCTTACTGCCCAATCTCGTTCGATAACTACACGAGCGTTTATCAAACAAAATTGGATAGAAAGCTTTCCAGGTGTCTTCCAGCTTCTGCCTAACCTCGCTCACTAACCGCATAACCGGCCATCAAGCAAGACGATTTTCACCCAATATCTGCTCGTGCCACCATTAAGCGAAATTGCGCAAAAAAGTTTTCGAGCTATCTTTTTGCTCTCTGCCTAATTTCGTTCAATAACTGTTCAATATCCGCTCGAGCAAGATTCCTTTTGTAAAAATATGTGCTTTCAATTCGTGTAATAGGAAGTTGTTGAATAGTAAGAAAACTTTGAAATAACTTTTATGTATTATTTATCTTTGAGAGTGCTCTCTCATGGTACTAAAATCCTTTATCATTTTCCAAGCCAAGGTTTAGGCGGTGGATCTAGTTCAAGTTGGTGTATTTAAATCCTTTACGCTTGAACCATTTGGCAACAATATATTATAAGTTATTTTATCTATTGTGTGTTTAAGTTGTTACTCAAGTGATGTTCGAATTTGCTTTGCTTGTGAAGAAAGTATTAAGCTTGCTTAGTGTGTTTGTTTAGTGATATTATTGAAGAAATTGGTTGGTTGAAAAGTTCATTGAAGATGGTTTAATTATAAACTCCATTGTATGTTGAAATGCATCAGAGATCGTCCAACAAATGCAGAAAAAAGTAAATAATAAATGGCGAAAACAGTGCCAAACCACAAGAATAACTCATCAGAAATTTTTCATCAGTAGAACATCTAAAATTTTTCATTAAAGCCATAGGCAAACTCAAGAGATAATTACTTCATATGAAATTTCTTATCTATGCTTCTTTTTTTTCAAATATATATTTATGTTATATATATACTACATAAAATCACATAGTCTCTTAAAGATTTAATCAATTTTCCAATAAATATTTCAGTAATTATAAAGCATTTATGCATTTTAATCGAGAAATTACTTTTTATTATAACTTTTCAATCATTACGTACAATCTTAATGATTTTTGTAATGAAATTACACATAATCCGAGGTGTTACTTAAGATTATTCCATAGAAATTACTATAAAAAATAAAAAATTATCCGTAACCTATATAGTTTATTAATAAAAATATATTTTGTAAATCACTTATTGTATCAATTTTAATAAATAAAAAAATCTTTCTTAATTTTATATTTTATATTATAAGTATTGATAAATTAATTTTTTATCTGATTATAGAAAAAATTTCATAATGTCACGAGTGTATTTAGAAAAATGGTGTGTAGATTGTCTATGGAATAAATATAACATATAGTTTAAGGGAAAAAAGGACAAAGATGGAGTACGGATCTGAGTCATTTGACAGTAATACATTTCTTTTGAATATGCAGGTGATAAAGAAATGCTCAGCTTCAGAACTTCTTATCACCTATTTCAAGTTTTTAAATGTTTCAGTTCCTTTACACGATGTTTATAGGAAAAAAAATTCTCCTCGTAAATTCTACAAATGGAACATAACAATCTCCAAAATTTCTATGAAATTACGAGGATTGTGGCAGGTGTGGCGATTGTTATTAGGAAAGATACAAGCACAGTAATTAGAAATTGGTGCTTTCTTCTGTTGGCATGCAGTAATATTAGCGTCTTTTGGGATATCTAGACACCATATCAGAGTCAGAATTATGCTCTGTATGCAGAACTGTTTACCATCGGTTATATGTCTCATGGATTATAGAAACTAATACAGCTCAAAATTAGAATTTCACATAGAAGAATCGACCCATCAATATGGCTTTCTTCAAATGAAAAGAATCCTAAACACAGAATTCAACAAAGGGTATCTAAGTATGTACAGCACAAACCAAATGATGCAACTGAAGCTGTTAACTAAAATTCTAAATTTCCATTGAAAAAAAGTAACAAGAATATTCTCTTTGACAATGCAGAACTGCACAAAAGCAAAACAATCATAATACACCAACCTAGTTCTTTGGTATGTTTTTCCCAACAATCTTAGCGGGTGCTATACGCAGAAGATTTCCGGGCTTACCAGGTACAGCACCTTTTACCATCACAACACGAAGATCATTGTCAATTTTCACAATCTTCAGTTTTCTGATCTTTCTTTTTGTCCCTCCCATCCTGCCAGGCATCTTCTTCCCCTTGTACACACGACCTGGTGTTGTTCCAGCACCAATAGAACCCAAAGCTCTGTGACTCTTAGAACCGTGGGTCATTTGGCCCCTTTTGAAGTTGTGCCGCTTAATTCCACCTGTGTGAAATCAGAAAAAAGGAACATAACATGGACCTAATCATAAGGAATTGGAAGTTATTGACGCAAGAGAAAAATATAATCTTCACCAAATAAAGAGCCCAGAGAAAACTATAATGTAGAACTGATCGCTTTTGGAATAGATGATTATGAATAAAAGAAATTCACTAAAAGTACTATGCATAGCTCCTCAACAATGACATTCACTAAAGGCAATTTTCATGTAGCAATCAATACTTTGGTATAAGTAATGACAATGATGAAAGCGCTGATTGCACAACACAGGCACACTTGAATAGTGCATCACACTCATTCACCAAGAGAATGAGTGATACATTCTTTTAAGTATAGGATTTGGGCAAGAAAAAATTTTAGTCAACAACACTGTGAATTGAACTGAGACAAATGGTAACTTTGATTCACTAACAGTCTACAGCTAGTGTCAATGTGATTGGATAGAGTAACCTAAACCAATTTGGGAAACAAGAAGTTTCTTTTTCAAAATTCCCTTCTCAAAATGTTGCCAAGCGGTCTCACATCAAAGTTGATGCCTGAGGGATGCTGCTGAACAAAATTTCTATCAAACAAAACCATGTATCTTGGCATCTACTTTCTTCAAGCTTAACAAGGGTGATCAAATAATGTCTTTAAATTGCAGCAAGGATGTGACCAGGTAACTCTTTCTCAAGTTTGTATCCATTGACAGTATCAATAAGGGGAGAATAATATTGACACAAACAGACACTAACAACGAGTGAAGATTCCAAAAACCTATAATTACTTTCATCCATTGATTTGGGTATTATTTGGGAATATAAAATATCAACCGAAAACTCCGAGATTAAGGTGCACCAAAACTAAACTCAGCTGTTCATCTAGAGAGAATAGAATTTGTATCACAAGAAACCTTGAGGAAGCATTATAAAGAACTTTATGAAGATGTAATGAAAAGACAGAATTGAAAAAAGAAGTGAAAGATGAATTGCAACAATTGGATGCAATCCTTCTAAAAGAATCTAGGTGCTTCAATAACACAATTTCAAGTTTTAAGGGATCAAAGTAAACACAACTTTTTACTATACTAGTAACTACATTTTGAATACGCCATCTTGCTCTCTCATACACAAGCCAAAAGAACAACATTTCTCTTTAGACTTCTGCTGGTCCCTAGCCCTCACTTGGCTTGCAGATTCCAGACAATCATCTTTAAACCTCACCACTCATCAAATGCCGCCTTTAAAAAACAGCAATTTTAAATCTTCATACGTACACAGAAATCATCAACTAACAACAACAGGAAATGCACATTTCAAACCGCAACACTCATCAAGTATTGCCTTTTAAAAAACAGCAAATTTTAAATCTTTATACATGCAACCAAATCATTAGCTAACAACAATAGGAATATGCACATTTCAAACCTCACCACTCATCAAGTATTGCCTTAAGAAAAACAGCAAATTTTAAATCTTTGTACATACACGAAAACCATCAACTAACAACAAAACCACTATGCACGTTTCAAATGTTAATCATGCAAGACACATTGTCCAGATTATACAAATAACAGCAGGTCAATTGTGCCAATTTTTCACAGAACAAGCAAACTCTCCCCTCATTTGTAAGAATTCAGAGCACCAAATTGAATGAAGCATTTTTTCAATTTTCTATGCTCTCAAGATCATAAACATTACCTAAAACAAGCATTACAACATTTCACGAAAACTTACTCGTATAACTTGCATTTACCTTCACAAACCATACACACACAGACAAACCAAGAGAGAGAGAGAGTCAAAACAATACCTTGAAAACCCTTGCCAATAGTAGTCCCAGAAACATCAACAAGATCACCTTCCTTGAAAAGCTCTTCGAAAGCCAACTTCTGCCCAGTCTCAAAACCATCAACGGACACCAACCTGAACTCCTGAAGATGCCTCATGGGTATTATCTCCGACTTCTGCAAGTGACCCAGCTCGGGTTTCGTCAACTTCTTATCCCTCACTCTCCTGTACCCGACCTGAACGGCATCGTACCCGTCGGTGGCCGTTGTCTTGACCTGAGTCACGATGTTGCCTTCCCGAAACCCGACCACAGTGACTGGAACTACAGTGCCATCCTGTTCGAAGTATGACATCATTCCGAGCTTCGTGCCCATGACACCAACTCCCGCCTCCGTGCTCATGGAGACGATGTGGGTTGGTGGGGCCCTTTTGGCGGTGAAAAGGAGGGGCTTTTTGGTGGAGAAGAGAAGGGAGGTTTTGGTGGGGGAGAGGAAGGAGCATTTTAGAGATGGGATTTGGGAGGAAGACCAAGTTGGGCAATGCCCAACTGGTGAGAGAGAGGAGATTGGCATTTGCTTTTCGTTCTGAGGTGCTGGAGGGGACTGGACTGCTCTGGTTTATCGAGAAGAAGGATGTGAGCTTCAATCTTTCTTATCCTCGCGAGACTCGCAATCAGGTGAGGTTTGGACCACGGTATCTCTCGCTGGACTGTCACTTCTTAATTTATATTCATGTGGGGGTAATAACAGTTCAATAAAATTCTAGGACGTTTGATGCCTGATTTTAAAATTATTTTCAAAAAATTAAAAATGTTGACTGCATTTTTAGTAATTTTTAATATCCAAAATTACGTTTGACAATAACGTTCAAAAATTGTTTTCATTATTGAAATTGTGAAATTCAAAGAACAAATTTTTCTTTTTCTTTTCGAATTTTAAAAGATTTTATTATTGAATCCCAAAATAGTCTTTGAATACATACAATCAAAAAAATTATTTTAGAATTTTTTCGTTGGGTTAATATCACAAAATAGCCTAAGGTTTGTGGGTTTATCAAGTAGAAGCAAAGGCTTGACATTTTTAGTCAAAATTTAAATATAAAGATAACCAAATTTCATTGACCTATAAAACGATAATCAAATAAAATTTTAGACTTATTATTTTTCAAATAAACCTTTTAGGTTTGATTATTTCTCTTAATTTCTATTTAATTTTAAATACGAAAAATGTATCACAAATCACCCCTAATGACAGAAATCCTTTCTTTAAAATAAGAATTTTAGTAGATTTTAACGGTTCATCTTCTTCTTCCATGGGAAAAAGACTGAATCATTGAAATCCGAAAATCCTAGGTAATCAATTGATGCTTTCTTACAGGATCATCCAAACCAAATTATTTTAACTAAACCACTCACAACTTGCCAAACAACAAAGACAACCCAAAAAACTCAACACCAACCTTGTTCAAATGATAGTATTTTCCCGGACCCAGAACTCTGGACTTGATCACCCGCCCTAGCATGAGTACAGCTACATCTATGCCAAGAAGCACAAAAACCTAGCGGCTAGCACAACCACCATTGGTCATGCTTAAAGAGTTAAACTAAACACCAAAGCACACACACAGCAGTTCCTTTGTAGATGTTAATAGGTAATCACAATGTTAGTGTTCTTGAAAATCTGGATGCCTGACAGTGTGGTGTGTACCATACCTTGCTCAATAAGATTCAAGTTTTGCAAAGACCAAAAGAGACAAAATGGCAAATACATCTAGAGTTTAGATGATTAATAATGGAAGATGAAAAACTCATATCCAGAATGACATAAATAACTTTCATGACATGTAATAATAGAAGAACTCCACGAGTCAGAACCACTAATTCAGGAAGTTAAAAACTGATACATAACTTCCAGTTTAGATGGTAATTGGTATCCCAAACGTTCTCGAAAATCTGTACGCATCAGTGTGTACCATACCTTGCTCAAATACAATACTAGTTTTGTGATGATCAACATATGTTTAGAATATCAGTTTAAATATACAAACATATCGTATATTAAGTATTGCTATCACCTGCCATATATACTTCCTACAAGAACCAGATTGCTACAAGGCAGAAGCCTGGCCCTCTATTTTTGTTGGGATGGTGCTGCTCGTTTAGAACCATCGGTACCATGTGGAGGATGAACCATCTCTGAAGCAGATGCATTGCGCATAATTCTTCCTAGCTGAAGTGCAGCGTGGGAACTTGCCTGAGTAGAGCCATCTCCAGATGCTTTTGACCCTTTCGAACTTGCCTGAGTAGAGCCATTTCCAGATGCTTTTGACCCTTTCTTTCTCCTCACCTTTTCAGCCCAATCGAAAAGGCCATGTTGCACATTCTCATCAAATATGGCCTTCTTAAAAAAACTTCCCATCTTCATTTAATTGCAAATAAGAAGGTAAGTTTTATCATTTTAAATAATAAGGCAAAGTTCATATATAAAACCAACTCAACTCACTTGTGTGACAATGGCATAAAGTGGCAGGGTGCTGTAACTGCAAAGAACCTGAATGAATACCCTAGAAGAAAAGAAATGAAAAATTATATATTATAAGAAAGTACACATCAAAATCTTGACATACTTATTAGGAATTGAACCAAAATAAGATACAAATGTTGAAAGAGAACAGCTCATTGACTTCTACCCAATGATGAGCCTTGGTACAATATAACGAACTTGTCCCATAATGCAGGAGTCGAAGCCATATTGAACCTACAAGTTACAAAGAGAGATATGATTACATAAATCCAACCAGTCCTGAGCAGTGCCTGAAATAGTTTAGCTTACCCATATCCAAAAGAAAAATGCAATCTCAAAAGAGTTTTGGAAGAGGATAAAATGGATCAAGAAGAGGACAATACGGGGCCGATTGAACCAAAAGTGTTCATCCGATGGTTGAACCACTAATTCCCCCACTAATTCCCCTTCAATTGCTCCATGTTTCTCAGCAACATCATGAGCCAGTTGGATAATGACATGCTCCAGCTTAGTACCCACAGCAAGTAAAAGCTGGAAAAACATGAGTGAAACATCAAATAAATGGAACATAGGCAAACAACTAAAAAAATAAAAAACATAACTTCAGAACAGCCTATTGGTTCTCTCTTTCTCATTTAGCAATCAGTTATTGAATCTCACATAAAGGAGGTTAAAACATGCAAGAAATAGAGTTAAGAAACAGGATAATAAACCTAACCTTTAACTACAGTTCCTAGGAATCACCCAGGAAGATCTTTCAAATAAGTCTTGAGAATTGGCCACATATCCAAGAGCAAGGCATCTCATCTATACAAGACTAAAGCTAATAAAATAGCCGTCCAATACATTTTCTTTCAAAATGAATATTAGAACCTCCCATATAAGGTATCCTAATGAGGCAGCACTTATGAATAACTACAAGGTCCTTCCCAAAGAGGTTAGTTATTGATTGATTCTAACTTAGAAGATCTCCACGCCAAAGTACCATTCAAAAGGGTGCAGAAAGACAACTACCAATCCAATATCACAAGAACAGTTCCTAGATTTATCAAACACTTAAATGTTATGTTTCATGCCAAGTCAAAATTGGTTCTCTTCTCTTTTACATGTGATGTGGCATTGTTGTACCTCCATCCTCCGTGTTTTTCATAGTGGATACATATATATAGATTTGGACAACATAACTACAGAATAAAGAAAGGGTGGGGGTGCATGTTAACAGGAAAAGCCAGAACAACATTACGACACACTAATGTGTTAGTTGCACTTTCTAATTAATTTTCAAAGTAAAAATGTAGGCACTCAAAGGAGGAAGACAAAACTTTTCCATATTACATCAAAAACTCGCCAATAAAATTGTAAAGTTGCATAAAGTGACAAGGTACAAAATTGGGCGGTCAAAATCGTGTTAAGATTGCAAAAATAACAATTGGGATGCAAAACTAAGCACATGGATGCAGTTGAAACTTGAGAAGAGAAATTAAATAAAAGATGACCCACAATGAAAGGAATGAATGCTATCCAGAAGTACGTATGCCAACCTGCACAAAAAAATGGCAAAACATCATGATACTGATCATTCTACATTACTGATATCATTCAAGAGAGAGGGGAAAAGAATTAAAATAATCCTAACATGGTTTTAGCATATTGCAAACATGGCCCAGAGTGTTAGATTGACAATTGTACTATTGACACACTAAATTTAGCAAACAAAGCTCAATACAAGGCTACTATTCCACAAGTATAGAGCTCTTATTTTATAGGAAATGTAAAAGATTATATTAATGAAGAAAGGAGAGTACAAGAGGGTTGACCAAATGTCCACTGAAGTAGCTAAAAATAAGTACAGACCTGAAGAGCTGAATTTTTAAGTAGCTAGCCTACCTTATTACAAAGTACCTTCTGAGCCACAAAACAAAGGAAGTTCAGAATTAAAAGATTTTCTTAACAAATAAATTACATCAAAATATTAAGGAATGGAGGAAAAGAAACTCAAAAAACTTATAGTGTATCATTGACAAGGATTAGAGAACTATTACGAAAGGAGATGAAAATGTTGAGGACAAACGTTGACAAGTTATTTGTCAATAAAAGTGAGAATTCACATAAAAGTTCCACAAAAGGTGAAACAGTAACTAAATAGTGAACAAGATGAATATAGCACACCAGAGATTCTGAGGAGAGAAGGTGGCTACACAGAACTTCTGTCACTACATTCATTCAATGATCTAACAGACAAAAGTCGATCTATATCCAATGTAAATATACACGTATCAAGCAAAGAGATCCGTCATGAGTATTTTGTAACTGACATTTCAGTGAACTTAAGAGTAAGAACAACATCAAATGCCCATAAAAAATGATAACTAGCCTGGAAAGTGGAAACAGAAACATGTCAACAGGATGAGAAACAAAATGATGATGATACAATCGGTTGCAATGTAAAAAACTGAGTGGGCTTGACTTAATGCAAAAATGTGTACATAGATTTAGTAAAGGACAAGAAAAAGTTTATACAGAAAAAAGTTAGGGTGGTTGAACCATGTGTAAAGAAAGTCAATAAATGCACCTATAAAAAGGTATGTGAAATTGTGAATTAGGTTGGCAACACAGACAAGATAAATGGAGAGGCAAAACTAAGGTTGGTTCAGATAGAGGAAGAAAAAGACCTTTAACCAAATGGTTTATCAGAAAATGCGGCCCTACAAGAAGAAGATAAAGCAAGAATGATTTGGATACCAAGCCTAAACTATGGACTTATTTCAGTTAGATCAATAATAAGGAAAAAGAGAAACTAATTTTCAGAAAGATCTTTCTTGCATCTCTTAAAACATTGATATTCTGAGAAAAAAGATATCGCATTAAATTACGGAAATGCCTCCTTATGGCTGATAACTACAAAGATGAAAACCTGTATTTTGAAGGTTTTAACGGCAAGAATATAATTTCTTTTTGTGGGGTGGGGGGGCACCCTCCCTAGGGGACAAAGTCAAATTTTAGGCTTTGAATACCTATTTCTTAGGAGTTCCTGGAAGTCTTGCTTTTTCATCAATAATGAGCTTCAATGCTTTAAGCAATGAAGAAGTTTTTTCTTAAGTTCATCTTCAGGGGCCTTTGTTGATTACAGTTTGTGAGGAGTTATACTTTTTGAATATTTTCTCGGAGCCCTCTTTGGAGTTCAGTGTACATCCTTTTGTATCTACTTCTGTTGTGATATATAATTCTTTTCATTTTCTACCCAAAAGGAGAGAGAGGACAACAGATTATGAGAAAAACATAAGTTAATTGTCAGTCTGATTATTTACCTGAAAATTACTTACTGCACCCGTAACAAGACATAAAAGAAGCCAGAAAGCTAGTTAATTGAGGTAGAAAGAAAGTAAATCCACATAAGTGTTAATTGAGTTCTCTTTGGTCAAATTATGAGAAACAATTATTTTCAAAATGCCTTTTGTCATGATTGTACATACAATGAAATTATTGATTGCACTTCAACTTAAGATGATAAGGAAAAATATGATTAGATGATAAGTCCAAATCCCTCTTAACATAGAACCTCTTAACATAGAACCTGTAGATTTAAAATCGCAAATCTTGGATGTAATATTGACAACTTGATTGGACAACAGAAACATGAGAAATGTTAACTATACTAGGCATCAGTATTCTAACAGGAGTTTTTTCAGTTTCCTATCAAGAAACGGATAAAAAGAAAAGGTACTCTGACATGAACCAATTTGCTGATTGCATTCATCAAAAATAAACAATCTAATCGGAGTAAGCATACCATTAACATTGAGCAGCAAGAATATCACCACAAATATCCAAAGATACCAGCTGCAAACGGTGAACTAAGAAGAATCAGTAAGAAATCAGCATTATTGTTCAAGGCAATAATTCATGCACAAGAAATAATAGGAGTATCAAAAGTACTTCACATATTACTTGCCTTATACCAACAACTCGTTTAAAATCATCTTCAAGGGCACGAATCATGTATTTGTGGAAATTAAACTTTGGATTTGTCTTGCAATGAGTCTAAAGCAGAATAAAGGAAGGTCAAGTAAAATGTCTAATAATGAGATAATGACCATAATAAACATCCATAAGATAAGCCACTATCAATATTGAATTCCTTACCATGATGAAGCCTAGTCGCAGTGTGACATAATCTGATTTGGTAACAGATGCATAGAATTGCTTGAAAAAAGAATGCTGTAGGGACGCAGAAAATATATATATATATAAATATATGTCAGTGTGTTGTTTAATTGAACTTAACAGGAGAATATTAAATGTTGCCTCCTTAAAATCTACCAGACAAGGCCTCATCTTCAGGAACTCATTTTGGTTTCACAACTTGTAAGCAAAAATACTGACCCAAGGTTAACTAATGTAGTAGTCTGCCATCAGCTGCTTTATAAATGTTAGTAATCATATCCTTCATCTACTACGACAACATATCCAGTTAAACCTATTTGTTACCTTCTCTTCATCTTCCAATGTTCAATAGAACAGTTTCTTAGAGGGAATCTATGGTTCTCCTAAGGCTAGATAGCCATAAATTATACTCACAGAATGCAAGCAAGGTGGAACCACATGAGTGCTGATCCTTCCCCCACACCCCTTGAATAAATCCCCACACCCCCTGAATAAACAAACTCTAGTTATAAGTAAATGTCTGGATGGACATATATTACATGATGTCTGCATCCTTATGTGAAGAGAGAACATAATTTAGGGAGTATAAAATATAAAGTTCACAGAACTCCAGCAAAGGCAAAACCACAGGGCCATTCCAATATTATGCAAGTATATCAGAAGTAATATATGTATGTAAGAGTGTTTATGTACTTGAGATTAAAATTCTTTATGAGACAATCTTGTAACAACTTATAAAAATAAAAATGAAAATAAAACAACAAGATGCCCTGGTAGAAACCTCTGGCTCACCCTTAAATCCATCAAGTTAGATTTTCCATGAAACTAGCATGTTGTCTCAAATACATAATCATTCTTCCTACTTACATATGTCCTAAAAATAATAATAAGTAAAGAAATAAAACTACTCAAACAAAATTTTATATTTCTGTAATTTTTAGTCTTCAATAAAAGATGGGAGATGATATCTATTATAGAAGAAATAAACTCACCACCCATCCAAGGATAACTGAATCTGGACCGAATCCCAGAAAATGCTCTCTGATAAAAGAATGTTGTTGGACAATGGTGAATTTTTTCTTCACAACTGCAGTTATACAGTTTAAATTAAAATAAACAATAAACAAAAATTGACAGATTGCATTTCAGAAGAATGAGAGAAAGTACTTTGGTAGGGAACGAGGCATTGTTAAGTGGACTTGCAAATATTCAAAGGTTAAATAAAATTACTGCTAACTTTTTTTGAAAAATAATACACATCAATAGCATATGCAAAACTAGACAATGGAAAAAGAAAAAAAAAAAAAAAAGCTTCTATCATTAGACTGTTCATCCAAGGTGAGATTTTTAAGGAATTCCATTTGAGTCCTAAACAATTATCTTTTGAAAGCATCAACAAGACTAGAACATGCAAAATAAATACTCGGTAGTGAAAGATTTTTGAAGAAAAACATCAAATATTTGATTGGATACCACCTACCTTCATCTGAGTCAAGCTTTTGTTTTGCAATTGAATCCTCCCATTTTTTCCATTGACGTATCTATGTCGTATGAATTAGACATTGAAGAAATAAGACTCAATATACCAATAAAATTCTAGAATTAAAATAAAAAAGAGAAATCTACTAGCTGCTCACCCTTGCTCCTCCAAAAAGAACAGTTAGAACACAGAAAGTCACATGTACAATGGCTAGGACAAAGATAAAGATGTGCAAATGATGTAATGCTTCAACTGATAACAACGGCACTTTATTCTGAAAAAGGAAAAAGGAAAGAAATCAGAAAACTTAATTCTGAATTATTAGTGCAGCTATAGGCAGTAACCAGAAATCAAGTAAATATGATTCCAAAAACAATAACAAAATCTACAGCACGAGATATTAAATAAAAGTATTAGAACGAAATCAGTGCTGCTCATAATTAGAAACAGATTTAACTACAATAGAGTATAAAGCACAAATTATTCGAAACTATTTGACTTAATTATTTGAGTTTAAGAGCACAAATTGCTCCACTCTCAAACAACTCCTATATAGATTCTGAATCATTAGACCTTTTAAAGTACATAGTAATATGTAAATCACCAACATTTTTTTTTTCTCTTGAACAGCACATTAACATGATATACATATCTATATTGACATGAGATGGAAAAATACCTCAATAACCCTTATCTGAAAACAAATGAAAAACCTATGGAGACAACATAGTCGAACCAAGCAACATGTATGATGTCAATTTTGTAAGAGATTCTTAATCAATCAATAGTATACAATATCTCAAAGTTGCAAAATGAACTAACCACGAACTTATAGAGGCCATAGGACTACCAAACTGAGTCCTTTGCGTTTAATATAATCACATCATCTAATTCTCTGAAAAATTCTCTCACCCCTTTAGAAACCAAATCAAACCCATGTACTTAATGATGTCCTTCATAATATCCAAAATTTGCAAATGAATAAACATCTCATTGTGTTTTTACCATCAAAACTACCGAACAACAACCCGTTATAAATTTCTTTTCAACCACCCTAGAAGAAATCTCACTGAACCCTTGTTATCTACATGAGATGCATACCATAAAACAAAAAATACTTGCAAAAATCAGGAGAACAGTAACAATCAAAATAAGGTGAAAGGACAGTTAATGTTTACCTTCTTAGAACAATAACCACCCTCTGAAGCAGAAGATTCTTCGGATAGAAGACGCCTAGCTGTGCCAGCAACAGAAGAAGCAAAAGACTTCTGAAAATGTGATGTTGTAGTAGCATTAGATTTCTCTCCTGTGTCAGGGCGTTTACAAGGAAGCATATTGTTGACAACATCCTCAGAAATGCAGAATTTGGAGATGGGACCTTGAAACACCGTCAGCAACAGCGATATGAACCCCAACAGCATCAACTCTGGCACCACAAAAACAATTCCCAAAGAGAATTAAAAAAAAAAAATTCTCAACTTATACATTTGACACCCACATATATAAATATTTATAGAAAGAGAATTTTTCCCAAGAAATCATGTTATATAAGAAGAGAAAGACCTGCTTCAAGTTGGTTTTTTTTTTTTTTTTTTAAATGTAACCCAATTTAATTTGCTTCCTAAAAACTATAGATACAAATGATGCTGAGAAATGCAGAAGCAAAAAGTGCATAAGGGAAAGTTAAGGAAAAATTGGTCAAGACCTTCTTTAACTTTCTGAAGAGCTTCATAGAGAGGCTTCTGGTCTTTCCTTTTGAGATACTTTCCAACAAAGTGAAGGAGTCTTTCCACACCCAGAGAAATGGCGACGATGAC